>MU790905.1:0-20230 GCA_027886635.1 Lentinula boryana | reverse complement strand
TTTGAGGAACTAAAGCGGCGAATCTGTGAAGAAGTGGTCCTTCTCATTCCTCGCAACCATGGCAGATTTCGACTTGAGGCTGATTCCTCAGACTTCGCAAACGGGGGAATCCTTTCCCAATTCGTCGATGGTAAATGGTGGCCAGTCGCATTCCGATCTCGTTCGCTCAATGAAGTTGAGCAGAACTATGAGATTTATGACAAAGAATTGTTGGCTATAATGGATTCTCTAGATGACTGGCGACAGTATCTGCTAGGTGCCGAAGATCAGATTGAAATCTTTACGGATCATGCGAACCTCCAATATTTCAAGAAACCCTAGAAGCTTAACAGACGCCAAGCACGCTGGGTTCTTGAACTCGCTGACATGATTCCTAATCAGGAACAAAAGTCAGAAGGTGGAATAAGAGTCGAATGAAATCAAGGGGAGGACAAGACGAGTATTTCGTCGTACTGAGTCAGTACGAGCGGGTGACTCTGTACAAAATTCAAATAAGCCGGAAAGAAAGGGAATAAACGCCCAAAATCATTACATAATCTGATCACATTTTTGCCGTTGTTGTACTCCTCTCATTTCCCCCGCATCTACTCAAAGAGGCCTCCAGAAATATTTTCCCTGATTACTATAGGATATACCATCTAATTACCATACCTACGGCGCAATATCCCATCATAACGATGGACGACAATCCATACCTGGCACATCTTCCTCCTTTTCAGCGGGGTGCAGTACATTCATCCTCATCCTCTTCATCCGAAAAGGAACCTTTGTTTGGCTTTCTTCCACGTAAAGTGAAAGGAGAGCAGGTTCGCAAAGCAATGAATCATCAGCTGAATCCATTCACCAAACAACCGCATTCTGCGCAATACCGAAAAATTCTTGAAACTCGACGCGCTCTACCTGTATTCTCACAGATGGATGATTTCCTCGAGCTATTCTCAAAGAACCAAATAATAGTCATGGTTGGAGAGACTGGGTCAGGCAAAACGACACAGATACCTCAATTTGTCACCTATTCGGATTTGCCGCATACCAAAGGAAAGCTAGTTGCATGTACGCAACCACGGCGAGTAGCTGCAATGAGCGTTGCCCAGCGTGTGGCTGACGAGATGGATGTTCAGCTTGGAAAGCAAGTGGGATATTCCATTCGATTTGAAGATATGACGGAATCGGGAACGACTTTCCTCAAGTATATGACGGATGGGATGTTGCTAAGAGAAGCGATGTCGGATACAGAGCTGTCGAGGTATAGCACCATTATTTTGGACGAGGCTCACGAAAGGACTCTTGCAACGGATATTCTCATGGGTTTACTTAAAACTCTCGCCAAGCGACGAAAGGACTTGAAGATCATTGTCATGTCTGCCACGCTTGACGCAGTCAAATTCCAATCGTATTTTTCCTTACACGACTCCGCGGCCGGTGAAGAGCCTTCTCCTGCACCCCTCTTCAAAGTTCCTGGTCGAACGCACCCTGTCGAGGTATTCTATACCCAGGAGCCCGAACCGGACTACGTCGAAGCGGCCATTCGTACTGTCCTAATGATTCACCGAGCTGAAGATCCAGGAGACATCCTGATTTTCCTTACTGGTGAAGAAGAAATTGAAGATGCATGTAGGAAAATAAAAATTGAAGCAGATGACCTGCTCAACGCAGATCCTTCGAGTGTAGGCCCGCTTATGTGCGTACCGCTATACTCTTCCCTTCCCCCACAACAACAACAGCGCATTTTCGATGCCGCACCAAAGCCGTCCCAGCCAGGGTACCCGCCAGGGCGGAAGGTCGTGGTATCGACAAACATTGCCGAGACTTCTCTTACTATCGACGGCATTGTATACGTCGTCGATCCGGGCTTCTCAAAACAAAAGGTGTACAATCCAAGAATCCGAGTTGAGTCATTACTTGTGTCACCAATATCAAAAGCCTCCGCGCAGCAGAGAGCGGGTCGTGCAGGGCGTACTAGACCAGGGAAATGCTTTAGGTTGGTGTTGGCTCCAAATGCGTTTTAAAAATTTGATGACTAACTTGTGAACCCGTTTAATTCATAGGTTGTATACTGAAAAAGATTTTATGTCGGAACTTGAAGAACAGACGCACCCTGAAATTCTACGGTCCAATCTTGCCAACGCCGTTCTCGAACTGGCTAAGTTAGGAATCAAGGTAACTTTATCTCTTCGTTCAGAAAAACTATCGCCCGTTAATCTGTTTTCGTAGGATCTTGTTCGATTTGACTACCTTGACGCCCCGGCGCCTGAAACTCTTATGCGTGCATTGGAATTACTCAACTACCTCGCTGCACTGAATGACGAAGGTGAACTGACAGCACTAGGAGGAGTAATGGCAGAATTCCCGTTAGATCCACAGGTGAGTCCATTGCACCCTAGTCAGCCAACTACATCTCATCATTTTCTTTGACCTTTTCTGTAGCTTGCAAAGATGCTCATCGTTTCACCTGAGTTCAAAGTTTCTAATGAATTACTAACGATCACGGCTATGTTGAGCAGTCAGTTTTACTTTTATCTTCCATCTTCGTTGTTTCTAACACAAATCACGCCTAGTTCCCAACGTCTGGCTTCGGCCACCAAATCAACGAGCCGCTGCCGACCAGGCGAAAGCCATGCTCACTGTTCCTGAGGGTGACCATCTGACATTGTTGAATGTTTACAACAACTATTCGCAGAGTACGTATTCTGAACCTGAAATTATTCAATCCATGACCCCGTTGATAGATAAAGATGACCGAAATTGGGCCTGGAACAACTTCCTTTCCGCTCGTGCACTCGCACAGGCGGAAAATGTCCGTGCTCAACTTTTGAGGACGATGGAAAAGTACGACGTAGATGTCATTAGCTTAGAAGATGAAAGGAAGCGGAATATAGGTCAGTGGAAGTTCCGCTAGTCGGATGATCTAGTTGTTTTTGCTCATTGCTTCTATGTAGGGATACGGCAAGCGCTCACCTGTGGATTCTTCATGCAAGTGGCACACAAGGAAGGAGAAAAGGGCAGCTATCTGACTGTCAAGGATAATCAGGTGCGATTCGTTCAGGTTCATTCACTTCCTTTGATTGACTTTTGACCAGGTTGTTGCTCTGCATCCTTCCTGTGGACTCGATACGCAACCTGAATGGGTTCTATTCAACGAGTTTGTGTTGACAAAGAGACCATATATCAGGACGGTGACAGAAGTCAAACCGGAATGGCTGTTGGAATATGCGCCGGTGTACTTTGACTTGGCTTCATTTCCAGACGGAGAGACGAAGAGGGCGTTGCAAAGGGTTGCCAACAGACGTCGTGGTGCTAGTAACGGAGGGGAAGAACCGAGACCGAAAAAGAAATTGAAGAACTAGGGAATTTGAGGTAGTGAGAGTTCGACTTATAGACACAAACCATTTCGATGTTTCGTCGGATTCTAGAGCTTTATATACTCGACATGTGTATTTTCTTAGTCATCAATGCTCACTGCTTCCTTAGCTCAGTTGGTAGAGCGCGAGTCTCATAGCTGAGCGGTGTTGCCCTGTTCAATCTCGAGGTCGCAAGTTCGAGCCTTGCAGGGAGCAGCATACTTCTTTTATTTTGCACCTTGTTGCAATATTACTCCTGTTTCCAATCCGAATACAACTATTTATGCTCTAAAAGTACAGAGGTAATGTGTTAGTTAAAAGTTAGGAATCTTCTTCAACCCTAACTGCTCTTCCTCAATCCGGTCCCCAGTCCCATCCCCACTCTGACCAAAGTTTCTAAAGCTGCCCGACCATTTATCAATAAGTCTTCATCCCACTCTAATACACCTGGTTCAAACAATAACACAATTGTTGACCCCCCGAACGCGAAATAACCGAATTCTTCTCCACGTTGAACCCACTGACCTTCTTCGACCGTCGTTTGTATTGTCCCGACCATCATTGCACCTACACAAACCGCCATTACACGCCCAAATTGCGGCGAGTCAATAGGCACTATCTTCCTGGCGTTCTCACCATACACATCCAGAGCGGTGCGGATGGCTTGAGGCTGAATAGAGATTATCAGTTAATAAAATTAGCTTCTATTAATTAAAAGTCATACGTACGTTGACAGTATAATATTCTCCAGCAATATACGTCATTTTGCCTATCTTCCCATCCACAGGCGAATGGAAACGATGATAATCTTGCGGCGCAAGTCTGAAGATCGCCAACGCGCCGCCATAATAGCGTTCTGCTTCAGCCTGAATCAAGAACAATGAGTCCATAAGCTGAGGAGATATATTAATATCTCACTTTGTAAGCATTCCCTAAGAGTCTTCCAACACTAAACTCTCTCCCTTTGATCCAAAGCTTGGTTGCCTCGCTCACAGACTCGAACGCCATGAATCGGCAGTCCGCGGCAGAGACTAGGCGGTAAGGGTCTAAGGGTGAATCAACAGGGCGAGCGTCTGGTTTGAGTTTTCTAAAGTGGATAAGTTGGATGACAAAGTCTGAAATAAACAAAGCCTACCTATAAAAGAATTGATTGAAAGTCTTGAAGCTCTTTACCGGGTCCCTCACTTCATTCATGTCGAGTTTGTGGAACTCAATGAATGGCGGAATGTCCCGAACGCTTTCTGGAGAATCGTATTTCACACCCTGTTTAATCGATAGTGATTTGAGGAGACTTCGGGCACGAGAACCTTCCATGCGAGATTTCATTCCCTTTGGACCGCGAGGAAATCAGAAGTTATTTAATCTCGACAATCAACAGCCATTTACCTTGTAGAGTAGACGAATTCCCAGCCTCACGTATACCTGCATCTTTTCTTCTTCTAACTGACCAGTCAATCGGTTTTGCACGATGATGTTGGCCGAGTTCTACACACGTTGTTACATCTGTAAGTGAGAGCATACATAAGAAAGAAGTACTTACTGCACCCAGTCTGTAATTCCCGCTGCTCATTTTTCCAAGAATCCTTGTATACCACTTCCTCTGCGCTTGACTAGCCGTGACAAAGTTACCCACCATGATTCGATCAACCTTGTTCCAATCCTGCGAGGCACAGATAGCAAGATGTGTAACAATGTCCACTTCGGCTTTCGCGTTCAATCGGGGGCGATGACAAAGCGGACAAGTTTTTACATTGATCACACGCTCAACGGGGGACTCAAGACTCGGGTTTGTGGCTGCGGAAGGAGTGGAGGGGATGTTGTTATTGACAGAGCTTGAGTGGGAATGGGAGAAAGAAATTGATGAAGGAGGGGGAGGGGCGAAAGCGAATGTGACAGAGTTACTCGGAAGTTGGGCTGTTGTGCTTAACGGGGGAGTTGGCGAGGATGAAGCAACGGGACGAGAAGGAGCTCCTGTTCCGTTACTATCATTCTTAGGATAGTCCATTAACCCTTCCATATCAGACGAGTATGAACTACTACCATAGTATGCGTCATACTCGCCGGAAGGGGTTGTCGCTGAACTAGAGCTTGCAGTCGTTTCTGTACGTTCTCTCCCTGCAGCAGCTCGCTCTAAGGGCTGTTGAGCACCAGTGTCCCTAGTGTATGCCATTGGAGCTGGTACCCTGTTTGGCTCCAGAAATTCTGCATCCGGTAGCCCGGGGCTGATCATCGCGCTCAATGGCGGGCCCGAAAAGTCTAGCTTATTGAGGGAAAGCTCTTGACCTCTTCTATCGGCGAGCATCATGACCGGCGTAGCGCTAACAGAGCTTTCGTATCCTGTGTCCTCAGCACCTCCGAGTCTTTTCTTCTGGCTTTCAGGTCGGCCTAACTCTGTTTCAAGACACTGTATGGTCTCGGCCATTGTAAGTTCCCCTTGGTATGGATCTTTGTTAAATCGAGTGAAAAACGATTTAATGGTAGCGTTGGTCAGAGTCGATCCTAAGGAGTCAAGCATGGAAGTGAGTTCAAGGTGGGAGAGCATGCCAGTATCGTCAGTGTCATATTGCTCGAGATATTGGAGCCAGAAGCGTTGTCGAAGAGCAGCATATGGTTGGTATTTTCCCCTGTGAGAAAGATCAATGTCAGTGAGTGAGTATCAATGTCAATGATTCTCGTTACACCTTAAAGAGATAAACGGACGATGCTTGGCCTCCCAAGGCATCTCCTTTGCTGTCCTCAACGGAAGTCTGAAGTCTTTCATCCCACTTGCACTGCCTCCTTTTCCATCGTCCAGTGGATACAATCCTGTTTCTGGGTCTACGCCTCGGCCACCCTCAAACGCTACTATCAATTCACTCACATCAAAATCGCATTCACCGATGTAGTCATTAGATGAAAGTTTGTCCCAATCCAAGACTGTGAGATGTACCTGATGGTGGATTAGAAAGTGAAGTGAAGCAGACGAATAGCGTACCTTAAAGTTCGTCTCGTAACGCCGAACGTGAAAGAGCAGTTTCTCATCAAAAGAAGGGTTAAGGGAGTGGCGAATAACACGGGTGCGGAACACTTTTTTGCCGAAAGAAATGACAACGAATGGATCCATGTCCCAACCGGTTCGTGTCACTACGAAGGGATAGGCAAAAAATCAGCAGAAATTCGTGTGTAGGTCACGGCCGAGAGTTCAAAGCGCGAGAATGGATCGGTCAACTTACTATTTCTCAGCTTAGGCAGATCCTCTGCTTTCTGAATTTCCAACATCACAATCCCGACAATATCATTGCTCTCCCCGCCACCGAAACTATATGACGGGCGTTTCCTCCGTTGTTTCCCTTCACCTTTCCTCTTGGAAGACCTGACCTTAGTCTTCTCACCAGCACTAGCAGCCTTTTCTTTTTTAACTTTAGTCGACTCCTTCTTCTTCTTCTTTTTCTCTTTCTTCTCCTTTTCCTTAGTGACCTTTCCAGGTTTCTTCATCTTCTTCCCCATCGCAGCCTGCGTAGCTGCGTCCTGATTAACTGTCGGCTCAACCGCCTCACTTCCATACTGAGAAGGGGATGTTGAACCGGGTGATGTCGTAACACCAGAGAAAGGCGGAATGAAATCGGAAGAAACAGGTGAGTCCATCGACGACGAACGTCGTGGACGAGTCGGCACACGGACCCCGCTCCAACTCTTCCTAAATCGCGACTTTTTATCTAATTTCTGTTCCGACTCACCGGGATCTGTTATGTGCCCATTTGCATAGCTGTCACCGTTGGAGGTTGAGATCCCCCCGGAAGTAGAGGCAGGAGATAAAGGTAAGCGAGGAACATCTTCCGTCAAATCATACACAGGAACTTGAGATGATGGGGGTGAAGTTATGTTCGCGCTTGTGCTCCTGCGGCTAGGAAATTTAGGTTTTGGAATCCGAGGGAGCATACTTGATAATCCAGCACTTTTTGGAGTACTAGGAGCTGAGCCTTGAGCCGAAGAAGCAGGTTCGGTTCCCGTACGAACACCGTGATTCCCAGAGAACGTCGCTGCCCTTATTGGAGATAGGCGGAACTTGCTGACAGGGGAGCGGGCAGATGTAGCGACGGCAGCCAAAGGGTGAGCGCTACCAGTAGTAGGAGTGACTGACTCGGATTTGCCTTGTGTGCCGTCCGGGGACGCGAGTGTGAGATTGAGCGCAGGGGGAGGCGGATTACGCAAGTTAGACTGGGCTTGACTAGGCGCTGCATTTTGTGAATGTTCTTCCACTGGAGGAGAAGAACTCAGCTGAAATGACTCTGATTGCGAGACTGCTGGAGCAGATGCAGGAGGTGGTGTATACAACGCAGAGAATGACATAGGCGGATCCGGAGTACGAGATGTGCGAGAAGCAGAAGCACCTGTATTAGATGCGGTAGGCGTCGTCATTGGACTCGATTCACTTGTGATGATGGGAGTGAGTGTAGGAGTTCGAACATCATCTCCTTCAAACTCCTCGGCGTCGCCTTCAGACTCTGATGTTTCCGATTGGGAACCTTCTTCGTCTTCTTCAGAAATTTCTGCGTCAGAGTTAGAGTAAAACGAAGAAGAATCCGATTCGGATCTATCTTCGTCCGGTTCGCTCTCGTTCTCGTATTGCGCGTCTCTGACTACATACCCATCTCCTGACGGCACCCCATTTGCGTCGTCGACCCCATCGACTTCGTCTTCCTCGCTACTGCTCAGACCACCGTCATCTTCGTATGGGTATCCAGCCTGATACCCGTTCTGGTATCCGTTGGGAAACTCGTTGGTGTTATCGAGATTAGACAAATCGATATAGTTTGAGTTTTCCTCGGGTAGCGCAGGAGCAGTGGCATGCGAACGGACTGTGCCAACACCCTCGGTCTGTTCAAAGATGGCGGGAGTTAGTATGGGAAAGGTTCGACGAAGGAGAGAGATTGAAAGATTGAAAAAATTGTGGAAGATGTTGAACATTCCCTGGTTTGTTCAAGTTGTAGGGACACCGTCCACGATTGAAGGACAAAGGTGCATTGATATAAGTATATTCACGAAACAAAGAATTTCATGAACCCATCGCTTGGGTTAAACAAAGAAGATTCACCAAGAGGGAAATGAAAGCGACAAAGACCTCGAGGAGGGAAATGAGGCAGCGATAGCTATAATGATGGCGTTAAATGTAACAACCGCAGGGATGATTATTGAGAAACGAATATGTGATGTCTATAGATATGTTCATGATTCATGATTTCATAGAAGTAAATGAAGGACGAAGAAGACCAAAGTTGATAACGGATGGTTAAAGGGTTAGCAATAAGCCGATAAGGGAAACTTATGCACGTAATACGACGCATATGTTCATCTTCCTTACAAACGTTCACCATCTTCGTTCGAGAGGGAATGTTCCTTGCCAAACGGAGCGGAACGAAGGAGGAAGAAGGACATGAAGATAAGCTAAAACCACTCACCGGAGGAATGTTAACCAAACTTGGTCTCGACCTCTTCAGTAGCTCACTATACACTTCTTCGAAATCGACCCCAACATCTGGATCTCTTTGGTCCTTGCCGAGGATACCTTCAATTCCCTCCCGAACGGTACCAACCGCGTCTTTCGCAAGAGGAAACCTTTGATGATGCGTTTGATGCTTTGGTACCTCGACAAAACCAATCTTGAGCTGGACTGTCCCTCGAGCATGAGTATTCGACCTTGTTGACGCGAGTGATATGGAGAACGGAATATTTCCCTGCTCGTGCCAGCCAAGAGCGCGCACTTGGTCTCCAGGTTCACGCATCGAGAACCAATCTTCCAAACTAATGCCTACTTCGCCTAAATACTCCTTCCGACCCATACCGATCTTTTCAACGCCAAAATAATCTTTGTCCCAGATTACTATTTCAAGAACACCAAGTCGATCAGCGAGAGAGAGATAGATAGGAAAGTCAAAGGTGCTTTGGGCAGCTGGAAATGATGGATTTAACGTTCGTTTGGAAACTGGCGTTGAATGCCGCGTTGGGTGAGGGGGAAGAGAAATAGTTGCGAAGCTGATTGAAGTATAAGCTGTGTGACTACCCAGAAGGCTCAAAATACTCACGGATCACTGAAGCCATTCCTATCCTTTGCCAGCAGATCGGTACAGGCCACAACTTGTACTCTCAATAATACTAGCGGACTTTCACCCTCTATGGGACTCTGCATATTCCTTCCGCTGCCCTTTCCATTGCCGAGACTAAGTCTTCCAACGCGGAGGCCTTTCTTCAAGGAGCGTGAACGCCCCGTAGCCGTCGTGACCGTGGCTGGCGATGATGACATTGGGGAGTCTGACGACGAAGACGCTGTTCGCCGTCGACGTACCGGCAGTCGAGCAGCGGATTTCAGTGCATTCTTGATCTTGGCCGTTTTTGGTGGCATTGAAGCAACTGAAGCAGCGCTGGTAGTTTTATACCTGTCGAAAGCGGGAGGTACTAATGCGATGCTTCGGTTTCAACTGCGCGCTGGGTCCTGTAACCTGTTGAAGACAGGTGAGGAGCTAATCAATGGTTTGGAGCCTGACTGGAGCTATATGGTGATTCAAGGTTTCTTTGCTGATCCTAATCACCAAATACTCCAAATACTCTTTGTGATGAGCGATGTAACGTGCTGAATGATTTTCGTGAACACTGGTGACGACGAACTCGGCCGCGGCGCCAATTATTGAACCACGTGGATGTATATATTCGGAATGATCAGAGAGACAGCCCCTATTCTAATGTTTCTGCCGGATCGGCGAAACTGCTGAGATTCCCACCATCTGCTGGTACTGTAGTTATCAGTTTCTTTTTCTTCACCAGTATATGCTGTATCTTCGCAGTAGTATTAATGTGTGTGAAGAATGATTACTCTGTCTGTCCGTCAGACAGTGCATTGGTTCAACTGGCACCGGCTCGCGCAATTAATCGCTCCGTAAATGGAATTTCCCACAAGTAGCGGACCGTTCACACAGCATTTGACAGAAGTGTGAGGAGTAATATTGCCACACGATGCCGATGAGATCACCGTCCTATTGCGCCCCTTCTCGTTCACCAAACTGATACCACCATTCTCGCCAACTTCCTCGCTCTCCAGGTACTCTAATTATGTTTCACCTTTGCTTCAGTAGCTCAAATGGTTATAGGTTGCCGTTGTCCTCCGTGTACTCGAACATCCAACATCTCTGCAACTTGAAGGATAGCCTTGCACCGTTCCTTGATTCTTTGATTCAGCAGGGCTCCCGTACTTAAAAGCCTCTCCAATCTAAACGGTACCCGAGGTTTCTCCTGAATTCCTGACACATCTTCTCCTTGAAATTCGGCCTTTCCGGGTTCAGAAAGCCTCACGGAATCCACGTTTCCCTCCAACCTTCATCTTTCCTTCATCTACATTCTCGAATATCCCTTTTCAAATCTCGTTCTCCTCCAGCGTTTGTTCTGCTTATTTGATCAGCTTTCGACTCTTCAAATTCATCTCCGCAATTTCTACGCCACACTGGTATACACAACCTAGCGACATTCATGGGCATAGAAACTTCACCGCTGATGGCTTTACACTCAGGCTTAGTTCGGGATCTAGAGTACTACATTCCTGACGGAAATACTGTGATACAGGTGGAGAATGTCCTGTTCAAGGTAAGTCATTCCAGGTGTCAGTCATCTTTGCTTGTGTGATATCCCTTGAATCATACGTCACTTCACTTCAAATTGCTCACACAGACATGACATACTCATACTGTTTTCGCTCAGGTCCACCGTTACATGCTCTCACGAGACGGCTCAGCGTTTGAAGGGATGTTCTTACTTGACAATATCCCGAAATCAGATTCTGCAGAAACACTTATAATGTCTAATTCCGAAAGTATCCAGCCATACACCGACTCCCATTTACACCGTCAGCATTCATCCCCCGAAGGTTCATCTGATAAAACACCGATCCTCCTACCCGGTGACACCGCCGCAGAATTCCGATCTTTCCTATGGGCTCTGTACGCTTTACCGGCGGAAGTGTTTGCCATGCCATCCACTCAGGCTCAAATCACTCGGCTGATAGGTATCGCACGTTTTGCGCACAAATACGCGTTTCGGACGACAGAAGGTTGGGCATTGAGTGTGTTGACAATGTGTGTGTGTCAGGCGCCCGATACACCTTCAGGCCACGACATTCACGGTGACGTCGAAGTCGATACCGAGGCTGGCAGAAGCATTGTTTCATCAACTGAATTACTCATTCAGCTCACAGAGGTCGCGGTTCTTTGCACACACGACGAGCTACACGAAGCCGTGGAGCCCATATGGGCCGATCTCCTTTTCGCCGGTCAAACACAAGACATTGTCAGTGCGATGGGTCTTGCTGATCGGTATAAATCCCAGTTAAGACCTTTATTGGGACTAGCTTATTATTTGATGATGTTGAAGGGGAAGGAAGAGTGGACAAAATCTGCCTCGGGTGACGTTGAAGATGATTCTGAAAAAAAGAAGAAACCTCGGCTTAGTCGAGACCAACGTATCCGTCTTCTATCGGGGTACTACAACCTGTCCCGAGCATGCGAAGCCTTGCCTAACAATCCACCCAAGTTAACTCATCATCCGTCCTGCTTCATGCCTGCTCAACAGGCACAACAGACTATTGGACTCGGCGGTACAGGAACTGCAGCTGCTCACGCTCACGCAAGATGTGGTGAATCATGGGATACCTTATGGGCAGGACTGGTTATGAGCACCGCCAGTAGCAACGCCATGTCAAACATCAAAATACATAGTGTGGATCTGTTGAGGAAAATGCATATGGTCAACCATGTGTTAGAGAGTATGGTCAATGGTGTGGATGGGTTAGCAGTCGCGGATGGCAATGTGGCCACTAATGCTGCGTCGACGCTTAGTATAATGGGAGGGGGAGCGTATGCTATGGCGGGCAATATGAATAAAAATTGCTTGAGGATGGCGTTGAAGGCAAGTGAGGAAAAGGTGAATGACGTTCTATATGGGTTGGCTGATTGCTTCGTCGAATGAATGGGTAACGTGGCTTGTCTCCGTGCTTTGCTTGGCCTGCGCTTCTCCAAAATCTTTTTTTTCCTGGCATACACCCCCTATTTCGATGCTGTCATCAACATTCCAGCTACAAATAATCCCAAACCCTCTCCTAAGCAATGGACTACTCTTCCAGAATTGTACCTCCCGGTTCTATCACAGTATCATCGTTAAAATGCTTTCTTTGTCCAATGTTGCTTCAAATGTACAAACCTCTTCCCAACCCTCTTCCCAACCACTCTTGACTGACGTTATCACTCTACCTTACATCGCAGATATCTACCTATATATTCTGGCTAGCTTACCAGCAGTTCACAGTAGTAGGACTAACAGTGCTCGACGTGCTTGTTATCCGGCCAAAATTCTAAAAATGTATTATTAGTCGTCCTTCCATCCACTGTTTTCTTCTGGTTTCATCGCATGGTCGACGAGATTTTCCCCGCTCATCCACATGTTCGGTTGAATTCATGACATGGGATATCTCGACTCATGTTCGTCATTCTTCTGTAGATGGAGGCAGTTTAAAGCTCAAGTTCTTATACTATTCAAATAACTCGGGTATATACTGACAAATCTGGATACATGTACAAATCCCCGTAGAGTACCTCATAATCTGATGACACGAACATAAAACGAAGAAGAATGTTAACCTACGATTTGAGAGTATTTTCATCATCATAGTGGAGACACTCGGATAGTCTACACTTCAGAAATAACAACTGACTTGGTGATCGTAGGCATTTCTGGTTCCTACTCATTTGACAAATTAAGAGCCATCCAACCCAAACGAGTAAAAATTGCGAACCTGAACCTCTCTCTGCAGAGAAGACAACGCAAAGGATTTCCCAGACCCTTCGAACCTGGTGGTTCGAAGGTCGATTCCGTTGGAGGACAACATCGAATTATTATTTGGCGCATGTTTCTTCCAAAGAGTTTTTCGAGCATTGAGCCTATATACACGGTCAGTCTGTCAGTAAAATGAAATTGGTACTTGAGAAAGGGACAGACATGCAGACTATGGACCGGTGTCCCGGAGTTAATCCTAGAGTGAGTCCTCAAGCATCGAGTATACCACAAAGGTCACGTACAGAATGTGTTGGCATACAATTTGGTGACGTTGATATGGAAGGCGAGCCTAGTATCATGAATTTGTCATCAGTAGAACATAGAAGTTTGTGGATCATTTCGTACCAGTACAAATTATTGGGAGCAGCGAAAAAGGTAATCAGGAGAAGAGTCTGGATGAGCGTCACAACAGCTCCTCGTTCAATGATATATTGAATCAAGCCCTTAATGAGGCTGTCGGTGCTGCAAACCCACGTCAAGCTTGGTATTTGCGACTCGGAAATTGAGTCAACTCACTGCGTGCTGAAGCCTGTTTTAGCATTAGAAAGGTAGGTGCACATTGCGATTGTGGCCATGATATCAGTTACAGCACCGAACCCCTTAGCGACGCCGAAGAAAATCTATCCCCATGATGTCAATTCAATATTCACTTCTGATAGTGATGAGGAGGTGCTTACCGCAAAATCCTTGCTACGATCTGCAAGGACTCCGTACGCAAATACATACATGGTGGCGACGCAGCCTATATGTAGTAATGTTTGGATATGTTCACTATAAGACCCGCCGCACAGCTCACCTATGCCTCCGACTATGAGAAAGATATATTTAGTATCAGGATTACATTCGGTTTATTGAAGTTGAACAAGTACCAAATGTAATAATAGCAAAGAGAGTCTGTGAATAATCCATCAATCATATCATTGATACATATTGCTTTTTCTGAGCTCACCAAAACCACAAGTATAGTCCAAGCCAGAATGCCATTGTGCTTCACTAGACATATTTAAATGAGTACACCGCACAAGGTCTGAGAAGTCAATTTATCGCTCAAAGATAACTCTCACCGGAGTGAATTTGATAAACGAAATACATCTGAGAGCTGTATAGGAAGTTTATTAGCTAAGTTTCATGGTAGCATCGCTATGGCTGGGTGGGATGGGTTAACAGTGACAGACGTACGTGAAAGTCAGAATGCCAGATATCAAACATTCCGCGGATAGCTCACTGGTAAAAAAAATTTGAGCGACCTTCTCCTTGGCAGATTTTACAGCGGTAATGGTGATAACTAGCACTTACGGCGTGATTGTTCTGAGAGGCTCAGTAGATCCAAAGTGAGGAATCTATCGCGCGTCATTGGTCAGCTCCTGGCCTAGAAGACTTCAAAATGGAGGATATCGACTTACGAGGTAATAGTAGAGTGACTGCGCAACGAGAGCGGAAGAAATCAAGTCAAGGATGCTATGTAAAAGTCCTCGTTTTGATGGCTAGCTCAGCTGAAGGGACTAAGGAGACTTACAGCATACTTGCCGCCTACACCAAGCCACAGAAGTTCGGTTAGCATTACTCGCTCGGTTGTAAGCTCAGGCGCCTCAAGAAGACTCACAAGCACTTGAACACTCCTGGTATCTGTTGGATGAGGAAAGTACATGTATGCTTGAACGATTGTGATTCCACCCAGGCTGGGACATTCAAATTTGAATCAATGATAATTCGAATGTCCACAGTCATTTGTCGTTGACTTACAAGATGGATACGAAAAAGCCTTTATATTCGAATTTTTCAGCCTTCACATTCGAATACAGGACGAATTAGTGACTTACCCCAGAAAAAAGGCGCAAATATTGCAGACATGTCGATTCCAGGAGAATCTTCAAGCGTAGTTAACATTGCCAAAAATTCAAGCATCATGAGTAAAGTAGAGGCAAGGGGAAAGAGGACAATCCGATTTAGGTCTTACCCTCTTCGATTCTCTCTATATATATATATGGAGTAATTGAGGACAGGCCTAAGTTGACTTACATCAGCACTGGGTCCCATCTGAATACAATCGTTCCCCTAAACATCTTTCGGACAGGACATCGAGAACCGTTAAGTTTTAAGGTTGCTATACGAGGACACCCCAGTTGCCTTTTATCACAGCACTTGGGTTAGGCATATGTTGTAAAATCCTCGTGACTTCCCTCTTTTTTACTCATCCCGCTGGTTCCCGGCCGGGGAGTATGAGACGGAATAGGCTCAATTCAACTTGGGCGGCGGAAGTTTTCGAATCTGCGAAAACTATAAGGGCGCCTGTCTAGAACCGTCATATAGGAGTATGGTCAGGAATGTGGACAGGACACTGGTATAAACAGACACCAGGGCCATGTATTTCGAGTTAAGCTCTGGAACAACTTGCAGTCGTAGGCGGGAGCTGATGGGAATGTCATGTATTATGCAGCATCAACAGATACGAGTCATTGCTTTCATTGAAGGTAGGCGCATTGAATTTCATAGCTCGTTATTGCCTCTCAACCTCCCGACCGCCGATCTAGACTGACCTTTCAATGAGAACCCTACGAAAAGATTGATTCCCCTTGGGTTGACAAGCGCAGAAGTCGGAACTTCCAAGAGCTGAGGCTGTTATACCTGTGATGACATGGTATGATTGGAGACGAAGATGTGATTCAACTCCTGTCACGGGATAACAGCAGCACGATTAGCTTTCATGATACTCAATTCGGCACTTACAATCAGCGTTCTGACCTCGAACATGATGTTCATTTCAAGTTTTGAAGGAGACGACCATTCAGCTGAGCTTTGATTGATCCATCTGTCGACGAGGTAGTGGACTACAGGTACCGAACGATTGAGGTCCGTTGACCACTGTAGGGCAGTAAATTCTAGGGGCGTGCCTTAGTATGCTTGAGGTAAGAAGGCTGATTCCAAACCGACTCCTGGGACAGCTTGGTACCACGAACTCCTCGTGGAGGCGTACATGATGGAAGCAATTATAACTCAACATAGCCCTGATTCAAGTTATTCTAAGTCTCGGTTTACAGTACTACGTCCCCGAGTGCTGAATGCTGCATACAGTGTGTGTCTCGTGTCATTTCCCAACATTCATGTCCATGGCTATAGTGGGGTTATCACGAATGTCAGTGTGAAGTTCGAGTATTGTTGAACGTGGTGCCAGTCGAAACTTGGTCGACAATTTTTCCACGTTCCCTTGATAATAAGCGCCGGGAAGGCGTCAAAGGCCAACTCATTCTCACTGCTCTACTTTGGCTTATGCAAAAGGCTCGGGTTTTCAGTCTGATTCCTCGAGCAGGGACCCGAATCGATATCTGCCCGAGGTCTTGACAACTATGGACTTTCCTTGCATCAGCACAGGCTTTAGATATATCACTGCTGTGTACGCTCAAGTTGCAATTGTCAAGTAACGGCGGTTTGTCCTCAACCACCACGCAATAATGAACGTACTATGGATCTGCTTACATCTTCTTTCGAGCATACGGTCAGAGACCGAAGTCACAGTGTTCTGACAAACATCCGCAGCGCAAACCGTTCACTAGACTATTCACCGACATCGTCACTCCGGTGCACAAGGCAATGAGCGCTCTGGACGCCCAAATCTTGGTTCAAGCTATAGAGCGATACGTGATCTCTTTTTAACTTTCACTAGGCCCAAACACTGCGAATCTGTAAAATTTCAACGTATGTGCAGATATCATCAAACGGTCCAGAAGTAGCCGCAGATCACAACATTTCAGGCTTACTGTCTTTCTGCTATCTGTGAGCGTTATATTGAGAGTATATAGCCCGTTTCTCTACCGGCAGAATGATCAGCAATTCCCACTCTAAATTTGACTCAAAAAAACAGACGTTGGAGCAAACTTGGGTATAACCGTGTAAACGCCTTCTCAACTTGCTCCGCAACAGCAGATACGCGGGGCTTGCCCCTTGCTTTGAAGTAGAATCTTGTTGGATGAACCTATTGAAGGAGCCTGAGAAAAAATGTGTTCCTAACTGTTCGTCTCCTGCTTTCCCGCTCTTGCTCCATCACCCTGTTGTTCAAGCCCCTCCAAAATTATCGTTAGATCTGATCTACTATGGACTTGCTTTGCTTGGAATATCATGCTGCACGATTATCTTCTTCTCTTGATCAACTGCTTCGTTCTTAATTGAAGTCTATATATTCACAACACCGCCGAGAGGCCCATCATTGGCTCAGCTGACTGGAGACTGTATACACTTCGATACTTACTTCAGAGCATTTGTGATTATTGGTCATTGAACCTTCTACAAAGTGGACGGGAGGATGGAATTCGATACCATTGCGCGATTGGCCGAGCCAAAACTAGAACCCACTCTGATCACGCAATCTAACACAATTCGCACCAAGCGATACTTGCTATATAAACATTGGGCTCGCACATTCTCAAGTCTTTATCGATCTTTTACACGAACATGTCCTCAGTCACTGCACCTCCACCAGACCCTAACCGTCCTTCTCTCCGTCTGGGTTCCGTCGCTCCCGATTTTTCGGCCGAAACGACGTTGGGTCCGATTAAATCCTTCCACGAATGGCTCGGAAATTCGTGGGGCATCCTGTTCTCCCACCCAGGAGATTTCACCCCCGTTTGCACTACCGAACTCGGTGAGGTCGCTCGACGGGCCAAGGCAGGCGATTGGGAAAAAAGGAACATCAAGGTTATTGGAATCAGTGCTAACGGCTTGGAGGAACATTACAAGTGGGTAAAGGATATTAACGAATATGGTACCAAGAGTATTTCCGAGACAGACGTCCAATACCCTATCGTAAGTTTTTCTTTCAAAGTATGGCCCTTATCGTACTTAGGTAACGTTCTCTGTCTAGATCGCAGACGCTGACCGCCACATTTCTTACCTCTACGACATGCTTGACTATCAAGATGCCACCAATATCGATACCAAAGCCGGACTTCCCTTCACCATTCGAAGTGTCTATGTCATCGATTCAGCCAAAAAGATCAGGCTCAAGTTGGACTATCCCGCTGTAGCTGGAAGGAACTTTGACGAGATCATCAGAGCGATCGATGCAATCCAGTTAGGTGATAAGTAAGTCCTTTTTCACTTCCATGTCCAAGTCAAAGAATTCTTTACGATGTTAAATCTGTCATTTCAGATACAAAGTTGCTACTCCTGTCAATTGGAGGCCTGGAGAAGATGTTATCGTGCACGCTAGCGTCCAGGGTGAGGAAGCCAAGAGGTTGTTCCCTGAGCACACAGTCCACTACGTTTGTCTCCTTCCTTTTTCATGTCATTGTATAGAAGCTTAATTTCAATTCTCTAGCCTTACCTTCGCACGACTCCGCTCAAGGTATAATCTCTCAACATTGACAACGGAAGGAAGGATTTGTGTGTAGAAAATGTATACATATATGCTATTATGTCAGATTGCTTATAAAAATCTAAACCTCGCCTCGCAAACAACAAGCGCTTTGCCCAGTCAAAGCTGTGCCTATCTGTCCGTAAAAAGTAAGGTTACGTGAGTTGTTTTTGTAAGGATTTTTACTGTACCATCATGTATAGACCACTTTGAAGTTCCCTGAAGTTTCCTATGTATCTACAAACACCGCGTACCTTGTCAGGGAAAGGAAGCGCATTACTGGATGACTTCCCGTAACGATTTTTCATTTCTAAACGCCTCATTAATCGTTACGTGAACCTTAAGCGAGGTTGGCCGGACAGCGGCATCAAGTCGCATCATGAAATTTCAAATTTTGAGGCATTTTGAGGCTCTTCTAAATCCTTGAATCTACAAGAGGGTCGGGACCCTCTTGTAGATGGAAATACGCTGTATTTTTCCTTAAGCGAGCCGGCTATCAATGCGGAATGATCTGCCCACCAACGTTTGGACCATTTAGCACGTGCTCAAGCGCTGGTGAAAAATAGCCATCAAAAATATTTCCCTCCCACTCAAACGCTTGTGGGAAGCAAGCCTGTATTATTGATTTATTATTTCTATTTCAAATTTTTGACAAGCGAAGAGGAAATACGACGATTTATTAAAAATCGTTACAGGAAGTCATCCACTACACGGCCGGTCCTACAAAGCCAAGACTCTAAAAGAGTATCACAAGGTGATACTAATCTGATACTTATTATACTGGTGATCACTGATTCTAGAAGCGGTGTCTTTCTCAGAAACGTATGCAGGCGCTTGCCAAGCTTTCCAGCTTTTAGAGTAGGTGCATATGTAAATATAAACATTTTGTCTCTTTCACTGATTCATCCCCCCTACCAAATCACTGCCAGAAATGTTCACTGCATAGTATGATCCTTCAGAGGTGTAGCCAGATGTTGGCAATATTATTAATATTGTCCCTGACACATTGCTGTCCGATAGGAAGGTAAAGAAGAATAAAGACTTGCTTCCAATCACAATGAACTCTGCAATCATACTGAGTAGCAAAGGGTGAAGAGTGAGTGTGGATATCTATTGAGATGACTACCACTATCAAAGTGTGCTATCAAAGTTGATATTTAAACTGAGGAACTACCAACTGGATGCCATAGCTTTATATGCTACTACTAGCTAAGGTATGCAATGCTATGCTATCTTCAAATAGGTAAATGAACATGCAGACAACATGTTGAAAGACAAAGGATTAATGAAGATTGCTTAGCAATGAGGAGGGGTAAAATAGTTGAAGTAAGTTATTGTTATGACTATGCCAGATCCAATTGTGCAATGGTCTGATTGGACCAATGATTGAACCATGCAGCTGTCTTTCATTATCGGCTCTGTATCTCCAATTATATTTCGGACCAGACTGGACAGATCCATGCAGATACATCCGAAATTCTGTTATAATCATGGAAGGGAGTTCACTATCATTCTGTTATGATCATGCACAAAGAGGATTGGGGTGAAGTAGATGCGGAGTTAAACTCTGTGGAGTAAAGTCCGATGCTAGGTAAATGTTACGAATTGACTCTTTTTTCATTTTCTTTTCATCTATCCTATTATACTTTTTCTTTTATCTTTTCCTTTTCTTTTGTTTACATACATGTGA
>MU790904.1:0-20247 GCA_027886635.1 Lentinula boryana | reverse complement strand
TATTATGAATATAACTTTGTCGTTGGGATCAGTATCTGTCCACTTCCGTCTAAGCTTCCGCTCAGTCTCGTCACTGTCGTCACCTCTTTGTGACAGATCACTGTTAAGACCGTGCCGGTGAGGTTCTATAGGGTCTTAGAGAAGTGGTATTGGAGATAATCGAATCCGACTAGTTCATTCTCAATCGAGGTCTCGAACAACGATCGAAGACCATTAGTCGTAGTACGGAAAATTTAGAGTGGCGAACTAGAACCTTAGCACCACTATCAGTAGTGCGCTCGCTTTGTCGTATGGTTCCGTGAATGTTCAAGATGATGAGGAAAGAGTAAGAAGACGTCTGGAGATCGTTCATTTATAATGCGAATGATGATGAAGAAGGATAAGAATCCGGACAGAGTTCAGCAACAATCTAAGTTGATATTTAAACTGAAGAACTAACTACAAGATACTACAGCTTTTATACCTTGTGTTACGGTTATGCTTCCGGACTTCCGTGTAGAGCTTCCGGCTTCGGATATGGACTTGGTATCAATCACATTTACTTCCGAGATCGACTGCTTCAATCGAGTCGAACGAAGCATTCAGTTATCAAATGCTAAGTGCTCTGACTTTATTGTCTTTTTATTTATATTGATGACATCGAATTATATTAGTTATTGTCTTTTGCTTACAGCTCTTATTGTTATAGATTTAACAATTAGGAATGCAGGTATATAAGCTGTAGTATCTTGTACATAGTTCCTCAGTTTAAATATCAACTTAGATTGCTGCTGAACTCCGTCCGGAACTCTCTATTCCAATCGCTCAATGTTCGTACTATAACCGAACATTGTCCGGACGTCTTTACTCTCTTACTCGTCACTCTCAACATTCACCGAACCGTACGACGAAGCGGGGGCACTACCGAAAGTAGTGTCAAGGTTCTAGTTCATCACTATCATCTTCTGTTGCAATTGAGCTAACCGATTCTCTTTGATTACTCCCTTTGAGACTTCGGTTCTAAACCATAGTCTCGATTCATCCCGATTACTCTCGGATCATCTCGATTCATCCCTATACCTTCTAAGACTCTACGGAACCTCACCGGCACAGTCTTAACACCTTGTATCCTAATTGTTAAATCTAAGACAATAAGAGTTCAAAGTAAAAGCGATAACAATCCAGATAGTTCCCAGTAATAGAAACAAAAGACAATTAAAGAACAATAAAGTAGTAATCACTCGTATCCGATAGTTCGAATACTTCATGAGGTTTGATCGAGAACTGAAGGAAGAGAAAAGATACTAAGTCAAACTTCAATCAACCGACTCATCAGCAAAAAGCACCTATTGCCTGGGCTGCCAGGGAACACTAGGAGACACCCCCTTATCATAGGCCAACTCAAGTTGCCCAGGCTCCCTGAAATTCTCTCAGGTTGTCTGGGGAAGCCTGGGAAGCCTGGGGGAGCCTGGGAAGCCTGAGATGGCCTAGGATAAGGGGGGTGTCTCCTAGTGCTTCCTGGCAGCCCAGGCAATAGGTGCTTTTTGCTGATTCGGAAGCACCGATTGGCAACCAAAGTCCCGGAGGCATACCTATAACAGTATCCCCCCATTAAGGCTTTTGCCCTTGAAAGCCTCGAATGAAGTGTGTAGTTAAAAGTAAAACAATAAGTCTCTCGATTGACAGATCGAAACAATGAACTGAAATCGTGGATAAAAATAAACATACGAATATGGTTGCTGATCAGTCACATGACTGATTACAAACCAATGTTGAAAACTTTCTAAGTCCTCGTTTCTCTTCTCTCAACTACCATGTCTCCTACTCCATCACGAACTAACTCCCCATCGGATGATGAGGACAAAGCTGAGGAACTCTGCCTCCAGAAGAAGAGAGAGGAGAGGGCCAGGAGAGAGGCCGAATTGAAGGCTGAGGCTGAGGAAGAGGCCGTGGCCAAGGCTCGATTGGTCAAAAACAGTCGAAAGAAGGAGGAGAAGAAAAAGCAAGAAGTGGAAGAGAAGAAAAGAAAGGAAGAAGAAGAGAGGAAGAAGAAAGAGGAGGAGGAGGAAAGAGTAAGAGAGGAGGAATGAAAAAGAAAGGAGGACAAAGATCGAGCGGAGAAGGAGGCGAGAAGGAAAGAGGAAATGGAAAAGGAGCAGAAGGAGAAGAGTGAACAGGAGGAACAGGAGTCGAGAATGAGGGAGGATGAGGATCGTGCAAAATCAATCAGTTCTCTTGTCCAGGACTCGATCGCGAGGCAGGAACAGGAGAAAGAGAAGGGGAAAGAAGTAGAAAAACGTCCAGTCTGTGACGACTCGGCCATCTATGTTGGTAGGAAATGAAAGTGTTTGGTCATGATGGTGAGTGATCATGTTCTTTATTCGAACTTTTTCCTAACTCTTTTTTTCTTTTTCTTTTTAGGCTGCTCCTGCCAGTGACCCAGACGGGGATGATCCCTATCCTGGTGACGACTCTTCCGAACCTGACTCAGATGAAGAGAAGGACGACGAGGATTTGGAAGCGGATCCAAGTCCATCTCCATGAAAACCTTCGAAATGCGATCACTGCATTTCAAAGTTGATCCCCTGCAAGATGATCAGTCAAGGATCGGCGTCTTGCCAGGCCTGCAGAAAGGCCAAAGTCAAATGTTTGTTGGTCAGTAATGAGCGGAAAATTTGAAGGTCAAAAAGACCAAAGAGGGAGGAGTCCCCCATCACGTCCTCGAGCAATCTGAGGATTGAGGCCCTCGAAGAGCACAACCGTATACTCGAAGAGCAGAATCAAATGCTTGCTCATCAATTATATGTGATGGAGGATATGGTTCGATATATCCTCCAAAATCTGCCACGTCAACAGGAATTCAAGGGAGAAGAGTCTGAGGAGGATTGAGTAAGAAGGACTGGGGATGAAAAGGGAAAGGGCCGGAAGGAGTAAGCGGCCGAGATTTCGTTTTCTTCTCTTTCCTCTTCTTTTTGGACTTCATATATAATTTTTTTGTTTTTTGTATTTTGCAATATTGCCCATAACCCGATCGCGGGTTTTCTTCAATAAAATGGACTTGTAAAAATTTGAGGAAATAAGAAAATTTGATCGAGAATTTGTCCGAAGGGACTTGTAAAAATTGGAGAAAATAAAATAAGAAGATTTTGATCGAGAATTCGTCCGAAGGGACTTGTAAAAATTTGAGTTTAAGTTCCAATTGCGACACATGAAAGACGGGATGGATGCAAGAAAGGTAATCGGGTAGTTGTATCTTGTAAGCGAGTGTTCCAATGCATTTGATAACCTTGAAAGGTCCAAGATACCTTTCCGAGAATTTTGGAGTGGGTTGAGTGGTTCAAATATGCTTGGCTAAGACAAAGACTTCAGATCCGATTTGAAATTCGGGAGCGGAGATTCGCAATCAATCTGCTTGGTCCTTGTATTTCTTTTGAGCGTTCGTGATCTCATCTTGAAGGAACGAATGCACTTCGTCGAGATTAGCAATGAAGTCGTGAGCTTGGTCAGAATAAATATCAATTTCTGGACAAATTGATATGTTGGGATGATAGCATTTATTTGCGAAGAAAGGGGTGATTCTGGTCGAAGCATTCGGGGCATTGTTATAAGCGAATTCGGCCATCAGAAGAAGACCTGACCAGTTGTCCTGTTGGTAATTGCAGTAAATGCGAATGTATTGTTCTAGGGTCTGGTTAATGCATTCGGTTTGTCCATCAGCTTTGGGATGATATCCGGAAGTGTAGTGAAGTTCCATGTTGAGTGATTGCCCAAGTGCTCGGAAAAAAGTGGAAACAAACTCCGAACCTCGATCGGAGGTTACATGGTTCGGAACTCCATGTTTGGAAAAAACATGAATAACAAATAATTCAGCTAATTGTTCGGAAGTAATCAAAGTATGACACTTAATGAAAATTGATTGTTTGGATGCTCAATCCACTATAACGAGGATAGAATTGAATCCATCGGACATCGGAAGTTCTTTGATGAAATCCATAGATACACTGGCGGCCAAAACTGATGGACCCCCCGTTTTCGGAAATTTTGTTCCCACGGCTCTGAAAATGTATCACTCCTTGTTGTTCTTCTTTTTAGTACAGCAAAATAGACATTTTTGCCTCCGCTTTTTTGTAGCATAGATGGAATATGCATTTAACTACCCAAATACTAAACTCCGGAGGTTGAACAAGCAGAAACTCCACCAAAGGAGTAGAAATTGACACCGGCCCACAAGTCATCTCAACCATGTTTGCGACACTACAGAAACCACACAAACAGCCCCGAGATTACACCAGATGCACACCCACTAAAGTCCGCGCCATTCTTATCTACCGTGATGAGCAAAAAATGTCTTGGAGCGATATTCTTTCCCAGCCTTTATTTGTGGAAACCTCTATATCAAAAAATACAATTAAACGCAACTATCATAATGCAAAAGCACATGGCAATGATCCCTATTGGACTGGGAAGAAGGAACAGCCTGGAGGGAGGCCTCAAAAAATCAATAGAGCCACTTTAGTGGAGGTTACAAACCAGCTTGACAGTGGTGAACTGTGCGATGGAGCACATGCACAACGTTGCCACTTTCCTGATATTTCCGAGCACACAATCCATCGGAACCTTTCTGAAGTTGGATATGAGGGTTTTGTACAGCTGAAGAAGCCTTTATTGAAGCCTGAACATGTTGCTGGCCGTCGAATGTGGTGGAATAATCATGTTGCTTGGGAGTGACCAGAAATTTTCAACCAAAACATGGTCATTTTCTCGGATGAGAAGAAATTCAAACTCGAGCACTCAGACGGCCGGCGATACTGTCGAAGGAGGAGAGGAGAGGGCTGTTTTGATGAGCACCATGTTCAGAAAAGGACTGCACATGGTACTGGCAAAGGGAAAGACAAGGGCAGCGTGCTTGCTTGGGCTTGCATTGGACCTTGGGGTGCTGGACCAATTGTACGGCTGACAGGGCTGGTGAATTCAGACCAGTATATTGCTGTTCTCGAGGCCCATCTACTCCCTTTCCTTGCTACACTTCCGCCTCGTCACCCCAACAATTTCTTCTTCCAACAGGATAATGACAGTAAGCACAAGTCAAAGAAGACCATGGGATGGCTCACCGAGCACTATACTAATGTTCTCCCTTGGCCTGCCAACTCTCCTGACCTCTCCCCCATTGAGAATGCTTGGCATGAGGTCCAGCGCCATGTCCACCTAAAAAATCCGAATCTCCTTGATTCTGACCAGTATTTTGAGGTTATAAAGGCTGAGTGGCAGTCTGAGGACTTCCATGGATATGTTCGGCACTTGTATCAGTCATTCCCTCGATGTCTTGTTGCTCTGTGCAAAAACAATTTCTTGTGGATTGGTTATTGAAAGGTGGTGAAATTTTGCATTTTGGGTGGCATCTCTTGGGATTTCTTGTAGATAAACATATATTGTGTATGGATAAGAGTATTGTACACCACAATTGTACAAAAAAATGGTGAACTGCACCCACTGCGCCTGCCAGCAAAACGGATAACAAGAAGCAACAATGTCTGAGAGCCATGGGAACAAATTTTCCGAAAATGGGGGGTCCATCAGTTTTGGCCGCCAGTGTATGGAGTCCCAAGGCCATGAGGGTACTGGAAGCAGTTTGAGTAATCCATACATGATTTGTTCCTTCCACAAGTGGTGCAAGAAGAAACATAGTCTCGTACGAAATCTCGAATCTTCAGCCAAGTATATTGTCGTCAAATCGACTTGCGTGTTCGATTCTGACCGAAGTGACCTGAGAGTGGGTGATCATGGAAGTAGCATAAGACTTGAAGTCGTAAATCCAAATGGTTCAGAATGTAAATCTGATTGTCGAGACATAATAGTCCATCTTCGCCGAGAGTCCATCGAGGTTTGGTACTATCTTGAGCAAGGGTAAGCCCAAGTACTGATTCTGGATCGATCGAGAGTGAGTTCCATATTGCTTTGTGTAAAGCATTGATATCCATGACAATCAATGCTCAAAGTACCGGACCTTCAAGGAAAGTAGCTCAAAGTGAAGTGGTGAGCTGTTCGTTAGTGAATATAGGACGGAAATTCTGTGGATTAACTTGGGCATAACCGATATCCCCCTCTTTTGGGTAGACGTCCCACCGTCTAGTGATAGAGTCCGGTTTTTCTCCAAGTTTTCCGGGTCGAAAGCGGATGACCATATTGAATTGATGAAGGTATTCAGACCATCGTACCTGCCTTTGAGTAAGAATTTTTGTAGTAGAGAAATACTCAAGGTTCTTGTGATCGGTGACCACATTGATTGGGT
The DNA here is from genome assembly GCA_027886635.1 of Lentinula boryana. Classification (NCBI taxonomy): domain Eukaryota; kingdom Fungi; phylum Basidiomycota; class Agaricomycetes; order Agaricales; family Omphalotaceae; genus Lentinula; species Lentinula boryana. The sequence continues at coordinate 13,979 of MU790904.1, read as the reverse complement.
CTCCGGAACCTTCGAGATAGTGTCTCCATGCCTTGAAAGCTTTGAAGATTGCAAGTAATTCCTTGTTGTGAACGTCATAATTGACTTCAGTTGAATTGAGAGTTCGAGAAAGAAAAGCGACTGGGTGAATTTCTCCATCATCTAGAATAATCGAGAGAATCGCTGCGATCACATAATCCGAAGTGTCAGTTTCTACAATGAGCACCCGATTTGGTTCCCAGTGAGCAAGGATGGGTGCATGAGTAAATGCATACTTGAGGTTTTTGAAAGCGGATTGGCATTCGGATGTCCATATCCAATCAACCATTTTTCGAGTGAGTCGAGTGAGCGGAATGACAATATCACTGTAATTATAAATAAATTGTCGATAGAAATTAGAGAATCTGAGAAACGATTGAATATCCTTGACTTTCCATGGTACAGGCCACTCGACAATGACCTTGATCTTATCTTCCGCCATGGTGAGACCAGCAGGTGAAAGAATATATCTGAGATACTCTACCGTATCGACTCCAAAAAAGCATTTGTCAAGATTGCAGTAAAGTCAAGCTTCTTGAAGTCATCGAAGAACTTCCCGAACATGCTCTTCATGTTCTTCTGGATTATCCGAATAGACTAGGATATCATTGATGTAGACAATGACATTGACATCTAATAAATCCACAAAGATTGTATTGACGAAGTGTTGGAAAGCTGCAGGTGTGTTCGTGAGACCTTCAGGGATTACCTTCCATTCATAAGAACTGTAGCGTGTTCTGAAGGCGGTTTTCCATTCGTCACCTTTGGTAATTCGAACGAGATGGTAGGCATGAGCAAGATCAAGTTTGGTGTAAACGGCTGCTTTACGAGGCGCATCGAGTAGATCGGAAATGAGTGGGAGTGGGTAACGATCCTTCTTGGTGATCCAGTTGATTCCTCGGAAATCGACGCAAAGTCAAAGCGAACCATCCTTCTTCGGAGCAAAGAGAACTGGTGCACCATAAGGTGAGGAAGAAGGTTGAATAATACCTGTAGCGAGTTGCTTGTCCAGGAATTCGCAAAGGGCTCCCAGTTCCTTTGGGGAAAGTGGATAGATTCGTCTGAGTGGGGCCTCGGAACCATCCTCTAAGTCAATTTTGAGATCATAAGATCAATGCTCCGGAAGCTCTTCCGAAGATGTTTTGTCGAAGACATCAGCATACTCCACATACTGAGAAGGGAGTGTAGTTCGGTGTTTCTGAGAATCAAATTCATCAGTACTCAAACTTTTAGCAGTAATTTTGGATGGAAGATAACGAAATAAGATGGGTTCCATACCAGAGTCTTTACAGACTCAGTTGAAAGTGACTGCTCCTAGAAGTGCAATGTCGACATCTGGTTTTTCTGCAGATTCGATACGAGACCCCATTTGCGAAACACTCAGATAGGAGTAAATGGGTTCGTAGGGAAATTTGTCTGAAAGGGGACGAGGTGTGTAGCGAGAGCGAGATTTCGAACTGGATGTGTTCGGTTTCGCTAGAGACTCCTGAGGTGGAGTAGACACTTCGGATTCTGCAACCGGAAGATCCAGAAGTGAAGATGTCTGAGGGATGTCAACTCGATTGGCGTTTCGGAAAGAAATCGTTTTTGTAACCCAATCAATCAACGGATTGTAGCAGGACAAAAAACTATATCCTAATACGGCTTTGCAAGATGAATCCAATGATGTAACATAAAAGTTAATCAAGAAAGACTCGCCGGTTGGAAAACAGATCGAGAGTTCGACTGTTTCTGAAATTGAATTTGCGGTTAACGAACCATCGAAAAGACGAAGATTGATCGAAGGAATACGTGTAGTTGGAATGGAATGATTCTTTACATATGAAGAATCAATGAAAGAGTCTGTAGAACCGGAATCGAGTAGACAAGGAAATTGTAGTAAAGATAAAGTACCAGCCAGTTCTTCCGGTGATTGAAATTCAGTAGTAAGAGTGAATTGGAGAGATCGTTCATATTCAGAAAGAGCAGATGCGTTAAGAATTACTTCCCCTGGAATGGCACGAACCGGATCAACACAACTCTCACTTTGTACTGGGGTACAAGAGCTGCAGATCATTTTTCCAAATCATCTGGAGATGATTGGATGTCCGTGGTTGTATCCTCAACTTTGGCAGCTTGACCGCAAGGTTGGTTCAATTTTTGGTTCGGACAATCTTCTAACTTGTGCTTACCCCCACAAAACATACACAGATTGAATTTTCTGCGCCTCTCCTTCTCTTCTGACTTGACTTTACCATCCGGTCCGAGATATTTTTGGTGGGGCTTTGGCTGTTGAGAAGTCAAAGGTTTTGAAGACTGACCTGAAGGTCCATTTCCAGTCGATTTGTTCTTGTTGCCAAACCAAGGTTTCTTCCCTTGGTTCTGACTGGAAGTCTGCGGGTTATTACTTCCTTTAGACTGATTCTCGGATGAAGGAGAGAATTGCGAAGAAGAGTTTTGATTCTTCTTTCCAGGATTCGAACTCTTACCACCCGAACCTGATCCGCCATAACGAGCAGACTCTTGTTTCTTCTCTTCTTCCCTTCGCCAGTACCAGTTATCAATTTGAAGAACCTCCACACAATATTCGGCGAGGTTTCGAGGCTCTGGAACTCGGGCCATTTTGTCCTTGATTCGAGACACAAGAGCATGCTGATAAGCCCACTTCAAGGAACTCAAGTTCCAATCTGTGAGAGCAGCAAGTGAATTAAATTGGATGTTGAATTTACAAACCAATTCATTTTCCTTCATCCTTAAGTTTCCAAGTTTATCCTCAGCATCCCCCTGAGCATTGTAAAGACCGAAATTGTCTTGTAATTCTTTCATGAGTGCCGAGAAAGAACTGGTCCACATGGGAAGTGCGACCACGTTGGGATCGAGGATATCCGGCTCGATCCATTTGCGAGCGGATCCACTCAGATACAATAGGGTGTAGGCAATCTTCCTTTGATCAGTGAAGTAGTTAGGACAATCAAGGAAGACAAGGGATAAGGAAACGAGAAAAGTTTTGAGTTTTTGAGGATCGGAACCGTCGAATACCTCAGGCTCCTTGACTTTAGTTTTACTCAACTCGGAAGGTTCTGTCTGCATACTAGCAATATGTTACGATCATGCGAAGCCAAGGCCTTTCCAAAGCTCCGCGATCCCTCCACCGTTGTTACCCTATTTTACTTCCACCCCTACTCCGTCGCGGAGTACAACTCCGCGATCCATTCACTTCTTATTTCTTTTCCTCATTGTTAAGCGATGTTAGTTAACCCTTTTGGACATTCCTTTGTTTTCCAACATGCAGTCCACATGTCTAATCTACCTATCTGGAGATAGCAAAGCGGCGCGTACCTTAGCTAGCTGTAAAGTATAAAGCTATGATACCCAGTAGGTAGTACCCCAGTTTAAATATCGACTTTGATAGCACCCTTTGATAGTGGTAGTCATCTTAATAGATAACAACTCCTTCTATTTCATCTTCGACTACCTCAGTACGATCGCGGAGTTCCCGCGATCGGAATTACCTTCTGTTCCCTTTGCTTTCGGACAGCGACGTGTTGAGGACGATATTAATAATATCGCCAACATCCGACTACCTCCGAAGGATCGAATTCTCTCCGGTAGCTTATTCTTCTTAGCATCAGACTTTACTCCGCGGAGATTAACTCCGCTTTAACCTCACCTGATCCTCCTTTGTGCACGATCATAACAGTCCTCCAGGGCCTCCTGGTCCACCACCACCAGGTCCACCAGGTCCATCACCACCTTCCAGTCCTTTGGGATCTATTGGTTCCTCAGTGTCAGCTGGATTGTCCTCTCCATCCTGATGATCTCCTTTGGCTTGTTCTTCATCTTCCTGTCCTTGGGGAATCTGAATCTGTTCCAGTCCACTCCGAGATAGCAGTTGTCTGAAAAGAGTTGTCGCAGTAGGAGAAGGAGGTACTCTTGAAGATGAAGCCATAGCGATTCGAGTAACCATCCGGGGTGTTCTTACCTGAACCAGCATTCCATTGGCAGTATATAGTGCTTGGATTTCATAATGTAATGTTTTGGTGTTGCCACCGATTGCGAGTTCCTGTGTGACTTCCATTGTAGGAAGAGCGGTTGCAGTAGTTGGGCCAAAAACATTTGTCCTTCTTTGGCCACCCAAGGCTGAGATGGATTCAGAGTATGGTGCAAATGTTATGATTGTGCACAAAGGAGGATCGGTGAAGTCAAAAGCAGAGTAAAAGTCCAACGCTAGATAAAAGGACTAGCAAAGGAAGTCAATCCTTTGGAAGTAGTCAGATGTTGGCCATATTATTGTTATTGTCCTCGACATGTCGCTGTCCAAAAGCGAGGGGAACAAAGGTAATTCCAATCGCGGGAACTCTTGCGGTCATACTGAGGTAGTAGGGGGCCTCTTGATCCACTACTTCCACCATCTCGGCTTTTCCCATGCTTCTGCTGGTGAAGTTGAGGGCTGCTGTACAAGAAGGTAGGCTGTAAGCTGCACCCTGCACCACATACAGAAGGCTAGCTACCTTCATTCCTGCAGGACAGTCCATTAGTCTCAACACTATCCCCTAAAAACTCTCCAGAATGGCACAGTGGGCTGGATGTGCCAGCATGCATCTGGATGACATTTTTCGGCCTTGGTTACATATTGGACCATAGCCTTATTTCTCCAGCCCATGATCATCACCTAAACCACACTCTCACCTCTTCGCCTTTTGAGCCATGTTCTTGCCCTCATCCTAGCACCAGCTTCTCATCCTCCTTGGTATCTTGGCCCTTGGCAGTTAACGGGAGGCCGCTCATGTCCTGCCCAGTATATTCACCGCAGGCTATGTCAGAAACTCAGGTCAAGAGTCATGGAGTTTATTGACCTAGTCCCGGGTCATGAACTCCATGTGAAGCTCAGATTGGGCACCCGAAAAAAAATGAGCTATGGCACTGCTAAGGGTTACATCACTGCACTGAGGCAGCATGTGCCTGTACACTCGCCATACAAAGGATACCCGGAAGAAGGGTTGCTCTGGGGCTACAGATAGAGGAGAGGATATGGGAAGGAGGGGAGGTTAGATCTATGGGCTAGGAGAAGTGATTCTATTTCTTGCTCTACCCAGCCTAACGGCGAACCTATACCCTCGTTTAACATACGCACAGAGAAGACGGGCAAAACACAGAAAACGCAGTTATAAAGAATGGATTGAATAGAGCAACCCAACACACATACATACTACCCTATCCTATCCCTATGTTACCGACAACATTCGCTGGCTCATGGAGCCCATCAAGACCAACCAAAACCATACGAGTAATCACCATAATAGTGTATCCTCACTCCCTTGAATTTCGAGGGCTGTTGAGCAGGCCAGTGGCCTGATAAGTAGTTTATGTGCATCATAAGGTATGCCTTCTAGCGCAATAAATTGATATAAAAAAAAAAAAATACTGAGGTAGTCGAAGTTGAATCACGAGGAGTTGATATCTATTAATGACTACCACTATCAAAGGGTGCTATCAAAGTCAATATTTAAACTAAGGAGCTACCTACTAGATATCATAGCTTTATACTCTACAGCTAGCAAAGGTACGCGCCACTTCGCTATCTCCGAATAGGTAGATTAAACATGTGGACAGCATGTTGGAAAACAAAGGAATGTCCAAAAGGATTAATTAACATTGCTTAATGATGGGGAAAAGAAATGTGAAGTAAGTGGATCACGGAGTACAACTCCGCGATCAAGTAGGAGTGAAAAGAAATGAAGTAAAGTCAGGGGAAGAACCGCAGAGCCTCGGAAAGGCCTTGGCTTCACATGAATGTAACAGCAAACAATTGAGCATTTGCAACAAAAGGGTTTGGCTCTTCAGCCTGATTTGGAACATTGGAATTATCATTTGTAGCTGTATGTGTCTGATTCCTTCAGGCTTGTCAAGTCATTGGGGGTGCCATTGAGTTGGTTGGAAGTATATAAAATGATGTTAGCGAGATGTTAGTTTAAATATACTGTTAAGACTGTGCCGGTGAGGTTCCATAGGGTCTTAGGGAAGTGAATAATAAAAGAAGTCAATCAATTAGTGTCTGGTGATCAGATGAGGATTGATTGGTCAATCAAAATAATGGAAGTGATTATAAAATGAACAAGGACCTTGACACTACTATCGATAATGCCCTTGCCACGTCGCGGGGTTCTGTGAATATTCAGAAGAGGGTGTAAAGTGTGAGGAGGATGTCCGGAGATCAGCCATTGATGTATCGGATGATGAGGAAGAGATAGATAATTCCAGATGGAGTTCAGCAATGATCTAAGTTGATATTTCAACTGAAGAACTACCTACAAGATACTACAGTTTATATACTAACTAATCTAATTGTTAAAAGACAAACAATAAGAATTCTAAATAAAGCTATAGTAACTGTGAGTTGTTCCCACTAATAGAATTAAAATACAATAACATGAGAATGAATAAGAAAACACATTCAAGTCAATTGAATGCATTGTACGGTTCAAGGCTGAACTGGAGGAAAGTGAAATGTAACAAGTCATTTCTGACCTTCAGATGCTCCATGTCATGACAACTAAGTACCTACATCATTTTCTTTCTTCCTTTTCACATGCTCCAATGACCACATGATCGCGTTTGTTACTCATTGTTCAACTGACCATCTCACTCCCGCACTGTCGTCAGCTTATTGTTCTTTCCTTGTTCCCTATTCGCTCTCTATTTCACTCTCACGCTCTTGTTCTTTGATACCTATTGTTCTTTGTTCTTTTACTCTGGTCCTTATTATCCCAGAATTGTATATATAGTGCAGTAGACAGCTACCAGTTCCCTATCTTGACCTCTTGGTCTTTTGGGAACTAGGTTCATATTTGTATCTTTGTTTACACTCAATATTGATTTGGTCTTTCGTGAACTAGTTTCCCTTGACTGACCCTTGTGATTGGCCCTTCGTGCTATCACTGTCACTGAGATCACTTATCCCTTTAGTCCTTGTGTGTGTTGAGCATTACTCACACTCAGACTCATGCTTGTGTCTGTGCTTGGATCACTTCCACTTTGTCACTTCTGCCTATGTTGCAACACTCCATACGGAGGTCTGGAGGCATACTCGTAACAGACAAGGTAGTTGTCATAGGTGATTGGAACTATATATAGTGCATGATTAAGATCTTTGGCATGATCTTAACAGAGTCACTTGTCATGGCTTGGTCCGTTGGGCTTAGAGGAAGAGCGAGGCAAAGAGCGGAATAACTGGTGTTGATTCGATGGAGACAAGCTAAGAGAATATACAAGTATATATACGCGAGAGATCAAGAGTCAGGAGTGATAAGTGAGTCAGTCTATGAACATGAATGTGAGATATAGCGAGTAATCAAGTCAAGGAAGTGGAACTGAATGACGATACATGAGACAGGAGACGAGGCGGGGGTAAGGGTGAGCATAGCAAACCCTTACATTATGCCCTCATCTAGGTGTGAGTTCGAAAGTCTATAGGTTGAGTTGGGTTGGTGGTTTGGCGATGCAACCGGAACGAGTCGTGGTCTGTAGTGGCGGTTTGTAGTTGCTGCGAAGGTTTGGATTGAATGGTAAGGGAGATGGTGAACGTTGCTCAGCGATTGGTGGTATGGGTCGAGTTGTATTTGTGGGATCGCCCTCATTGTCGTTAGAATCGATGGGAAACAATGGTGTACGTTCAATGGAAAGCAGTATAGGTGGTGGGCGTTTGGAACAAGGATGGCGACGATGGAATCTATCAACAAGTTCATTCATTGAGTATGGTAACTCCGCAAGAGGGATCCATGAATCTTCGGATTCAGGTTGACCTTTCCATCGTACGAGGTAATTGTAGCGTTGGCCGATTTTACGTGCATCTACAATGGTGTCGATGGTGGGAAAGGATTCCAGTGAGAGTTCGATCGGAATAGGATCAGCGTGAGGGTGAAATAATGAGGGGTCTTTGTAAGATTCCAGTAGGGATGTGTGGAAAACTGGATAGAGGTGTTTTAGATAACTGGGGAGATTGAGAACATATGAATCTGAGTCCTTGACACGCTTGACAACCCGAAAGGGCCCTTATCTTCTGTGATCGAGTTTGGCGGATGGGCGCATTGTTTTGATGTTTTGACGTAGTAGCCAGACCAATTGATCTGGCTGGAGGTCCGGCGCTGGAGAGTGTCTCTGATTATAGTAGTGTGTTTGACGCTCTTGAGCAAAAGCAAGTTCAGCTTGAAGCTCGTTATGGATGATTCAAAGATGTTCTGCCAAGTCCTCGGCTGCGGGAACTGTGGATGTTTCTGCTATCTTGGGTTCAAATGTTGGGTGGAAGCTGAGATTGGCGTAAAATGGAGTTTGTTTTGTTGAAGTATTTTCGAGATTGTTGAATGTGATTTGGGTAGATAGTCTACCCAGTCGTCTTGTTGATACGAGACGTAGGCGCAGATGTATGTTTCTAACGTTTGGTTTGTTCGTTTGGTAAGGCTGTCGGTTTTGGGATGGTAAGCGGTGGAGGTCTGCAGTTCTACGTTTAAGAGACCCATAAGTGATTTCCAGAAATTGGAGATAAAGACGGATCCACGATCCGAGATGATGTGGTTTGGGAGGCCATGGAGGCGAAAGATCCTGTCAAGAAAGAGCCAGGCCAGTCCTTGAGAAGTAATGGACTCGTTGCAAGGTATGAGGTAGGCGGCACAAGTAAGGCGGTCACAAATGACGAAAATAGAGTCATACCCACAAGAATTAGGTAATTTTACTATGAAGTCCATTGAAATCGACTGCCATGGTCGTTGGGGGATTTCGAGAGGTTGGAGCAGGCCATAAGGCTTGTGTCTCGAATCCTTAATTCTAGGGCAGACATCACAAGCTTCGACGTAGTCCCGAACATATCTTGATATTCCTGGCCATGAATAATCTGTTGCTACGTTTCTCTCAGTTCTTCTTTGTCCTGGGTGTCCACCTATAACACTGTCATGCCTTGAGTGAAGGATTTCTTGTCGAAGGCTCTCTGGTACATAGGTTTTGCCTCTATGGAATACTAAGTTGTTTTCAAGGGTAAATTCAGCATTATTCTTTATAATTTCTTTGCGCCATTGATTATCTTTGTTCCAGGCATTCTTGAAGCATTCAAGAAGGAGTGAATTATCAATGGTGAGGGAAGTGAGTGCCGAGATGGTTGAATTGGATAGTGGTTTGGATGGAAGTCATTGGAAGGATGATGAGGATGACAGTAATTCGGTGTGATTTTCTGTGAGTATTGTTTGTCGTTGAGCTTCAAGATGTTCATCTCCTTCTTTAGGTTCATAATCTGGACGTCTGGAAGCAGCATCAGCGACATTATTTTTTCCAGGAGACCATTGGAGTTTGAAGTCAAACTCGGATAGGAACATGGCCCAATGTGCTTGACAACAATTTAGTAACTGCGGTTTCGTGAAATAAGACAAATTTTGGTGGTCGGTGATGACAGATATGGGGAAGGGACTCCCAATGAGCCAGTGGCGGTTTTCGCGGAAGGCTTCAACGATTGCAAGTAATTCTTTGTCATGGACGTCATAGTTTATTTCCGCGGGTGAGAGTTTCCTAGAGAAGAATGCGACAGGGTGTAACTCATCTTGTTCATCCAGCTGTAGGACAGTGCAGGAAATAGCAAAGTCAGAGCCATCGGAGGCAATAGTGGATGGTAAGTGTGGATTGAAGTGTTGTAGTACGGGTGCGCAGAGAAATTTCTCTTTTAGTGTATGAAAGGCGATCCGGCAATTGTCTGTCCAGTTAAATGGAGTATTCTTCTTGGATAGGTGTGTTAGTGAGTTCACGATGCAGGAATAATTGTCTATGAAACGACGGTAGAAGTTAGTGAAGCCTAGGAAGCCCTGGAGCTCCTTGAGTTTCTTGGGTTCGGGCCATTGGGTAATTGTCTCCAGTTTCTTTGGGTTCATCTTGATTCTTTCGGAACTGATGATGTATCCCAGGTATTCAACTTCAGATTTGTCAAATTCGCACTTTTTGGGACTTGCACATAGGTGAGCATCGCGGAGTCGATCGAGGACCAATTTGACATGTTTGTTGTGTTCATGTTGGGTTCTCGAGAAGATTAAAATATTGTCGAGGTAGACAATGCAAACCACGTCAAGGAGGTCACGAAGTACATCTTGAATGAAGGCTTGCCAGGTGGCAGGAGCATTGGTGAGACCATAGGGGACAATGAGGTGTTCAAAGAGACCTAGGTGAGTTTGAAATGCTGTTTTCCATTCATCGCCCTCACGGATTCTGAGGTGGCTGTAGGCACTCTTGAGATCGAGAACGGTGAAGTGTTTGCAGTCTCAAACGCGGTCAAGGAGGTCATCGACAAGTGGTAGTGGGAATCAGTTTTTCTTGGTGATGCTATTAAGTCCTCGGAAATCTACACAGAGACATATTTCACCTGTCTTCTTTTTGGTGAATAGGACAGGAGCTCCAGCAGATGAAGTTGAATGACGGATGTGACCTCTTTTGAGGTTGCTGTGGACATACTCAGCGATGGCGTCGTGTTCACCTTCCGACAGTCGATACATTCGGCTGAATGGTGGGGAAGTTTCATCCTCGAGTTCAATGTCGATATCAAAAGGTCGATGTTCAGGTAGTTTCTCGAATTCTTTTGGGTTGAACACGGTTTCTAGATATTCATGGTACTTCTCCAGGATGGACGAATGCGGGTCCGGATCTTTAGGTGGGTTGGGAGGAGGTCCGGGAGGAGGGGTTTCAGTGGAGACGGAATTGATGAAGGCATCTGAGTGAGTGTCATCGAAGCGAAGTAAGGATACCATTTTGTTTGGGTTCCTTAAGATTTTTGCAAATTTCTTCTCACTAATGACCTTGATGTTTGGTTTAGAACTTGTAGTCAAGTCTTTTCCCCGAATTTTGGATGAGAACCAAGAAGTCGAGGTCGAGAGTCCGATGGAAGCTGTGGTCATGGGAATTGAAGGGCTAGGGACAAAGGGGGCAAATTTTGGACTAAGGCCCATTGTGTGTTGAGCAGGGTTCTTAGTATCACCAGAACTGGGGTTCGTGGTGAATACTTTGAGTTCGGAATTGCCACAGCAGTTGAAAGTCAATGTCATGTCGATCCAATCAATGCTCGGGTTGTGACGGCGTAGCCAGTCAAGGCCTAGGATTAAAGGGAAGTCAACAGCAAGTACCGCAAGTGATATGTGTTCGGTGTGGGAGGAGATGGATAAACAAGTGACTACGTCTTGGGTGATCAGTCCAGAGGCGAGTGGTCGTCCATCTGCAGTGGTAACAGAGGTAGGTGTGTTCCTAGATCTTTGCTGGAGTTTGTGTCTAAGAGAGAATTTTTCAGAGATGCCGGATATGGAGGCGCCGCAGTCGACCAAGGCAAATGTGGATATACTTCGACCATTTGGAAGGTGCAAGCAAGTGGAGACGAGGAACTGAGATAATGAGTTTAGCACACAGATAAATACAGGGGGAGTAAGGGGCTCTAGGGTGTACTTTCCATTCGTGTCACGAACGTAGTTGGCATTTGGCTTGTTTTGACTTTTGGTAGGTGTCCCTTTGTTAACCGAATGCTGAGGGACTGAAGAACACTCGGTTAAGCTTTTCCTGAGGCGGCGTTGCTTTTGGGATTGCTGTTCATGGGTTTTCTCCTGTTAGGACAGTTCTCGGCGATATGGTTAGGTCCTTGTTAAGATCATGCCAAAGATCTTAATACATACACTATATATAGTTCCAATCACCTATGACAATTACCTTGTCATAGTGGCCTTTTGGCTCAGTTGGATTTTGTGTTAGTGGTTGGGCACAGCTTTCACAGTCCTCCACAATACATGCAGAGTCCGTTGGCTCGGCGACAGTCCTTTTCCTCTTGAGTAAGTGGTCCGCGAGGTTGGCTAACACGAGTGGAAGGAATGGTCTTGATAGCATCAATTTCCATCGGTTTGCCAGCGGAAAGGGTTGAAGTTGTCGTGTAGGGAGTATGGTTATAGCTTTGGTCTTGGTTCTTCTGTGCGTGGTTATTATTCTTCTTAGGTGAGTTTCTTTGTTTGTCTTCACGTTTCTTCTCGATATGGTGCTGATGACGACGATTGTCAATAATAATAACCCAATCGATATATTCAAGTAATGTCGCGGTTGGAGCATCGGTACATCCCGAGAGGATATCCTTGAGCTCGGATTTCAAATTTCGATAGAAGTAATGGATCTTGGAGGCCTCGGAAAGATCTAGATGAGGGACCCACTCTAGGAATCTGGCAGAATGCATGGCAACGGAACCAGATTGGTACAGGTCTTTGAGCTTGTTGTGAGCGGTTTGGACGACATTGGAGTATCCGAAGTGAGACGAGAAGGCGCGCTTGAACTTTTCGAAGTCATTGATGTACTTGTTGGGTTCAGGTAAGTTCTCATCCTTGATGTTGATGCCTTTATACCATTCCTTTGGGGTACCTTCTCCAAAGTAAGTTGCCATATACAAACACTTATCTTTGTCTGTTGTATAGGTTCCTCGGAGGAGGTGGAGAGTATCACGGATCTCTTGGAGGAAACCAATGACCTGGGTAGCCTTACCCGTGAAAATCGAAGGCTCCTTGAACTTCGGCGTGCCATGGCTGGTAACAGCGGTTGTCAAAGGAATAGGGGGTTTGTCGTGACAACTAAGTACCTATATCATTTTCTTTCTTCCTTTTCACACGCTCCAATGACCACATGATCGTGTTCTTTACTCATCATTCAACTGACCATCTCACTCCCGCGCTGTCATCAGCTTATTGTTCTCTCCTTGTTCCCTATTCACTCTTTACTATTTCACTCCCACACCCTTGTTCTTTGATACCTATTGTTCTTGGTTCTTTTACTCTGGTCCTTATTATCCCAGAAACGTATATATAGTGCAGTAGACAGCTACCAGTTCCCTATCTCAACCTCTTGGTCTTTTGGGAACTAGGTTCGTATTTGTATCTTTGCTTACACTTAATATTGACTTGGTCTTTTGGGAACTAGTTTGCCTTGACTGACCCTTGTGATCGGCCCTTCATGCTATCACTGTTGTTGAGATCACATATCTCTTTAGTCCTTGTGTGTTGAGCGTTACTCACACTCGGATTGTGCTTGTGCCTGTGCTCAGATCACTTCCCCATCGTCGCTTCTGCCTACGTCGCGACAGGGTTGGACATTGACAGGAGGCTGATTCGCAGCCACGGAGAGGTTGTCGATGCGATTGATGAGTCCACTGATGAGGTTGTGGAAACTAAGAAATTCGTTAGCGAGCATTCCAACAGTGACGGGAGCGTTAGGGTCGGTCGTCGGGGCCGCTGGGTTAGATTGGTTGGTGGGGATGTCTTCGGGAGGGACGTCCATGTTGTCAGTGACGGACATAACGTTAACTAGGGTTAAGGCTGGGAACGAGTTTGTCAACCAAAGATGATAGTGATCAAATCAAACTGTTATGGCTCGGTCCGTTGGGCTTAGAGGAAGAGCGAGGCAAAGAGCGGAATAACTGGTGTTGATTCGATGGAGACAAGCTAAGAGAATATACAAGTATATATATGCGAGAGATCGAGAGTCAGGAGTGATAAGTGAGTCAGTCTATGAACATGAATGTGAGATATAGCGAGTAATCAAGTCAAGGAAGTGGAACTGAATGACGATACATGAGACAGGAGCACAGACAGGAGCAGGAGACGAGGCGGGGGTAAGGGTTCGCTACGCTCACCCTTACATCACTCAAAGGAGAAGCATCTTTTTTTGAATAATTACCAGGCTTGTGGGCATCGATGTATTTGACAGAAACATTGTCACAAACCATCTGAATAGCTTAGTGGAGATTGGAATAGAGTGTGTTCACCAGGGAAACCTGCATAAATGGGCATCGGGAGACTGCAGACACAGCACAGGAACACTTACTTTGGCTTCCATAGGCACCAGCTGTCAGCGACTCGCTAGCTCACGATATAGCCAGGCGTCACACAACGAGAAAGAATCAAAAAGGGATGAATACAAGGGAGGAGTAAGTCCTCAGA
>MU790903.1:0-20420 GCA_027886635.1 Lentinula boryana | reverse complement strand
CGATTATCATTCTCTTTGTCTGTAGATATAACCCAACTTTGGTGCATACTATTGTTTAATAAAATATTTTTATTTAGCTATTACTTTTGTACACAAAATATCATTAGTTTTGTTACAAGAAATCTCAACATTTTTCAATTTGTTTAGCATTTTATTTAGTCTTAAATTTGTCACGCGAAATTTAATAGACCCGCCGCCGTGAGATAAGATTAAGATTAACAGGTTTGCACTCACACTTCTGATGACACAATTGCAAAGGCTCAAGTGATAATGTATCTAATGTATCACCTTGTGATACTTTTTGTCCACTCTCAGGCCACAATTTCCAAGGGTACTCAACAAACTGACAATATACATATATTTCTTGAGTGGGGACCACTCAAGAAGCTCTTGAGGCTGAGTTTTTTGAACAAGTCTCCAAATCTCACCTGGGATCCTGTAACCAAGTATGAGCCTAAGATGTTCTTTTCATGGGGTAGTAAGTGATTCATTACCCTTTACAGGATTTGTTTCTGATAGACTATCAATAGAGGCCCAAGCTGGGACGCCCTTGAGGACAGTGAGTACCTGTTACTTTAACTCATCTGACAGTGAACTCAATTTACTAGATCTTCTGTCCACTGAGTCCCTTGCAAATATTTATCACTGCTGCACATGGACAGGGGGGGGGGGGGGAACTGATTTGCCAAGAGACTTACAGGCCCCCTCCCCCCACTCGAGTCCCATCCCTTCAACCACAAGTATGTGATTCCTGACAGTGAGTACATACTTGTGCTTGTATTTGACAACTTGTTCACTAACATGTATTAGAACCAGAGACTAACCCTGAAGGAGAGGGGAGATAAAGGGTCAGCCCTCTCTGTGTTTCTTTGTGTGTATCTCTCACGTTGATTGGTTCCAAGAAAATCCTAAGAATGGTACATGTCCCCCTTTGTGTCTTGCTCATCTTACTCACATAATTTCAGATACTACTATGGTTGATCGGGATCTTTCACTGAGAGGGATCTTTCACTTTTCGCAAAATGCATGATATTAAGGGCCTAAGACATTCTCTGCCTTAAGCAATTTTTGTACACAATATACTATTACTATTTCATAGTTCTGGCCACTCAAAATAGAAATTTCGCGAGAGGAAAGCAAATGATACATTAAAACTTCTGAGAATCTGAGTGTGATTCCACAAAAATCGTCAGGAACATGTCGAAACCGAGCACAACCTGCAGCTCAAATTAGACTATGAGCTTGATATGCTTCTAGAGGATATTTAGCTGATTTTACTTTAATTTTTAATCTCATTTTGAGCCATTGACGAGCTCAAGACACTGAAAGGGTTCCTCAGCGTGACAGAAGGACGTTGCCGAAATTTGGTAATACAAGGCAAGCCGCCGCCTCAACTCGCCTCAACCACAATAATTATACAATCAATGAAAATTTACGTTCCGGTTTAATTGTGCTTGTTGCCGAACCTGCCTGCTTGCCGTGGAGCGGCTTTACCGTGACAATTCCGTGACAATTGAGTGAAAGATCCTTGTTTTCGCTCGGTGACTGCCCGACACGAGCAGCCCTTCTTGGAATCACACAAGGATTTGGGACTAGAGGTTTAAAAGCATTTGGAACAATAATATCTACTCAGAATTTCAATCCGGTAAGTGTTCAAAGCAGTATACACGATTTTTTAAAAAGTGAAAGAACCTGATCAACCATAGTATATCTGAGCCAATGGACAAGCCTGATGGTATGTGTTTTTCAAAATTCAGATTTCTCCTCCACTCACATAATTTTAGATGATCCAATGGATCTAGATAAACCTGATGGTATGTTTTTTTTTCGAAATTCAGATTCCTCCTTGCTACTCACATAATTCCAGATGAGCTAATGGATCTAGATAAATCTGATAGTATGTATCTTTTGAAATTTGTGTGTTCTCATATTGATTTTTCCAAGGGACTCCTGAGGATCGTATGTGTCCTATTGATATCTTGCTCACCTTACTCACACAGTCATCAGTTTCAGATCAAGACTCAAACTCAACCGTTCCAGACAAGCCTAATCGTACACATTTTTTTACATTCAATTATCTCATTGCCAAGTGATATTACAGGGGGTAATGAGGGGACTCCAAATGAAGATGTTGTGCCAGGTAAATTCTCTCGGATTCATTCTAGTTTCTTCCACCCATTTTTTACAGGTGATGAAGGACAAGGAAAGGATGAGACCCCTCTAGGTATCTCTCTCATCCAACCCCCCTGAATTTTACCAATTCCTCTATCCAGGGACGAAGCGAAAGCTCAGTATCACATTGTCTGCGGAAGCACAGAAGAGGGCAAAGATGAACCTCGACCAAGGGATTCTTGTGGGACCCAAGACACAACTATATGACTACGAATGGAAGTCTTTCGTTGATTTTACACCAATCAGTCAGGTAAGTGTCACCCAAAAGCCTGAATGTTTCCGTGACTTGACAAGCAATTTCAGGATGAGTTTGGTCTTGAAGTTTTTTGAAAAGCTGTCGACCTTGTCAACACCACTGCAAACAGTGATGGGCGTGCTCAAGGGAGGACACTCACACCTAAAGAACATGCAGTGGAGGTTGTACAATATCAGGACTGGATTTCGAAGGAATTTCCTCCTGCTCGTCGACAAGCCATCTTTCACTCAAGATGCATTTTAATCTGGGATGCTCCTCACAACATCTACAACTTCAACAGTCTCTCAGACATGGAGGTCCTCCTTGGGGAGGAAACACTCTACAGTAAACATACAATGCAAGGTATTCTCATCAATTTTTTTAATTACAATTTGCCCTTATTAATCTCAATTTCAAGACTTTGGACTTCTTAAAAACCAGAATAGTCACTCTTTCAACGCAAATGATAGTCATTTTGAGGCTACCTTGGACGAGTTGATCAAGTCGGCGGAACTGAGACAGGCAATCATAAATTGCCTTGATATCCCTATCCCATCCACCAAAGCTCCAGGATGCCAAGGTCTGGCCACTCAGGCAGAGGCTGAGGGGCACATTGGACAAAGAGTTGATCAGGAGGGAGTCTATTGGGCGATCACAGGTCAAAAAGGTGCTTACAGTCTCTTACATATGGATGCTAATGGGCTCTGTACTGTTGTGGAGCCAATGACTGGACAGAAGTACTAGGTGATTGCGAGGCCCAAGGATGATGTGATCATGAGCTCCACCAATCTAGTGGATCTACTGGATGTCGAGCTCGAAGAGGTATCCCGGTTTTGGAATTTCTATGCAGTCATCCTTCAACCAGGTGATATTTTGTGAGTTTCAACTTGTACTGGATTGGTTTCCCTCACTGATGATTTGATCTAGTATCATGAGACCTGCGACCCCCCACTATGTGATGACTCTGGAGGATTCTTTGTGCTTTGGGAGTCATTGCTATTCCTCACAAACTCTCACTCGGACTGCACTCGGGATCTACCATACCCTAACCACTGGGGATCTCATCACCAATACCTCTCATCCACAGGCTCTAGAGAGCCTGTGCCATATTTCCATGTGGTGGTATGAACTGATCTTCCACCTGGAAGATATCCTTCTCAAGACAGTCAAGAAGGTACCAGGCAGGCTCTAGTCTTTCTTGATTTATCTCTACTTATGTCTTGTCCAGGTCTACCACTTGCTCACAAGCCCAACTTTACAATAGTTGAGGATGTGATTGGCTTTCTTGACTTGGTGAACTTGGTCACTTTGGCACCTGCTCTAGACATTCGAGCATACCTGGGGGGGCTTAGGGATGAACAACTATCTATTCCAGCTGATACAATCATACTTTACAGACAAGCAAGACTCCTTGTTGAAGAGATGAAGGCCTGGCTCTTTTCCCATTTCGAGATGGGCCTGGAAGACAAGGTTGACAACCTGGATGATGGCCTGGATGATACCAACTGCTTGGAAACCCTAAGCGAGATTCATTTGTTTCACCAATGTCAAGCTCTCATACTGCAGAAGAGGAAGGCTGAGGATGCAGGCATAGGGGGGGAGAATCAGGAAGTAACATCCGATTGTATGCAGGTTGCAATTAAGCATACCTTTGCAATCAACAAGCAGTTTTTGGCAAGGTGGAAAAGTTCAGGGGCAGGAGGAAGGGGTATTGTTGAGGATTGGCTGAGAGAGGGTACTGAGGGAGACCGGGTGCCTTCATATAGTTGGCCCAACCCCCCATCTGGCCATTATATTATGAGATCAATAGCATGATAGGCACTTGTACGAACTACATCTAGATATTGTACGTTCTGTACCCACAAAGTCCAAAGTTCTTCAAACGTCTGTAGTATGTAGCGAAAGAGTATCAAAATTGAATGTCAATGGCAGACGGCTGTCGTAAAGAAGCAGCTCATTTTTAACTGGCTAAATAAGAAACACTCAACCTGTGACATCATCCAGCAACCTCTTACCACCATCTGCATTTAAAACATGTATGAGTAAAACTTCAAATATATAAGCTATATCTCACATTCTCTCAGGCCATGTAATATCTCAGGATGCAAATTCACAACCCAAGTCTCCAATTCAAACAGAAAAAGCCATGTTCAGAAATTTCATTCCTCTTCTCACAAGATTTTCCACACAGGCAAGTCCATATTATTATGAGTGTTCTAAGCCTAGATTGTTTTTCCAGCTCAAGGGACTCACATCACTGTCAAACGTCAATCTCCTTGTGGAAAGCTAGAATGTGTCTGTAAAAAAGTTGAACATAAACGATATAATGCAGATAGAATTAGACAAATGGCAAAGGCACTTCCTCATCTATCTCTCAATACCACTCAATATAATGGTATGCACTCTCATTAACATGCTATTATTCAATGCTGAAATATGTTCAAGATCCTGATTTACCAGAACCTCTCCCAGGACCAACTTCTTGTGATGATGGTGATATCAAGATGATCGACATTCCGGAACAAGACAATACACCAAGTCTAGCTGAAAAGGAGGTTGAGGATGACGCAGATGATATTTTCTTTGGAGATGATAATTTCCACATGGAAAGCCATCAGGACAGTGAAGACGGTAGTGGAAGTGATTTAGAGTTTGAAGAGTTGGAGGAAAATGTCCAGGAACACCCTTCAGATCCTCATACCTACCTTGCCAGATTCAACATTGCAGTCAAGCCCACCTATCGCCTTTCAATCTGTTTATTATGTGCCCGACCAATCCCTCATTTACAAATGTGGTCACATCAATATAATCAACATTACAGAGGCTATACAATACCACCCGAGATGCAACTCCCTTCCAAGTTGGAAATCCAGGCAAAAATCCAGGAACTTGGTGCCAACAATCCCCTTCCACTTCCTGCGGAACCCATCCTTCTGCTGCCAGGCGTACAACTTTTCTCAGGCATCAAATATTCTATTACTGGTTGTAACAGTGCTGTGTTCAGGGGACGCAAGCAGCTGCAGCATCACTGGTGCACCAACCACTCACAGGTACCTCCCCTTCAACATACATCAGTAGACGTTCAATGCTTCCCCCTGGTACCTGTTAAAAACCACTGTGTCTATATCAAAGTTGTTTCCCAAACTGTCCAACAAACTTCTTCCTCCCTGGCATCTCTTCACATGCAGGATGCTATAGAGAAATACAATTTATTCACCCACTCTAATATCTTTCATGCATCTGATGATGCATGCCGGGAAAGCTCAACTCTTTATTACTCTGAATGGGGCAATCTTCTCCATGATGTCAACTGGAAAGCGCTTCGTGAAAACTGCAGAGTCTTCCACCATCGTACTAGCGACATTTATCTTACTCGATTACAAAAGCTAGGCAGACAGTATTATGATGAAATTGTCAATGACCAGCTCTCCAAGATCCGCACTATTACCCGCAGATCCATCTTGTCTCCCGATCCAATGTATGCCCTTCTTCAATCACCCCTTCTCACCCACACCCATTCTCTTTTACAGTAACAATCTCAAAGCACAACCTTTCAAGCATCCTCAAAATCATGGCACTATCGACAGAGACTTGGATATGATCACTCAATTTATCGCCTTTCTTATCCATTCTCATCACACACCTATCCAGAACTTTCCTGTCATCCCCCATCCTGATCTATCTAGCCAGCTCCTCATCTTATTTGAGCAGCTCAAGGATACCAGCACTGAAGACAATATAATTAAAGAAACCCTGCATGCTACTGTATGGCTTTTGCTCTCCAAGCAGAGTGATATCTTTCTCAAGGATGACAAGATGTGTCTCTTCACTCAATTTCTTATCACACTCTGCATTGAGGAATCTGGTCAATTTATCCAACCAAGTGATATCACTCCTCATATCTTTCAGGTCCAATGGTGTTTTTGGGCCACTGGCTCCTCACAGCTTCTCCAGGTACAGCATAAATATGACTTTGTTCAACAAAGGTGTGTCGCATGGGCACTCTTTTTATGGCTATTTAATAGATCCATTGCTTCTCAGCGCATATGAGAAAGAAATACAGCCTTTTCTCACAGATGGGCAAGATACTTTGTTCACATCTTTCAGACAGCACCAAAAATTTTTCAGTACCCTTGCTTTCAATCAACCTCACCTACCCGCCTTTTCATTTAATATGGACCACACCATCCTCACCTTCAATGGATTTCCGATCAGCATCAATACTTATATACAAAGCATTCACCAGACTATTGAATCACTCTTGGCAAAAATCCATACTCTCTTCCGTGGATGTGCATATTAAGATATCCTCCGACATATAGATGAAGGACTGGATCCTACTCCCTGAATTCCAAAATGGTTCCTTGACCATCCTACAGAAAGCCGTTGTTGATATTCGTTTTTCGAGGAGCCTCGAAATGGCTTTCAAGAACTCCGTCCCAGGTTGCTTCATCACCTCATGAACAGCTCAGAGTTTTTCAATACCCAGGGTATACCCAAGCCTGGTAGATCTCATTTCCCAATGAATGTGGAATCCATTATTGACATGTTCCAGGTGCAATTATTAATTGGCTTGGAGAATTGGACAAGATTGTTTCAGACCTCTGGGCCCTCTTACAATCAACATGGGGTGGCAGCCCTCAAGGCACAGAGATTAATGGGATTCTATATGTAACCCATCCACAAAACACCCGCAACCTTCTCATCCTCAATGGTCTTCCTTCCATATTCACACAATACAGCAAGACACAACATAACCAGGGTCATGGTAATGGTATTGTCCGAACACCAGCCCATCCCGTTGCCCGTATATTAATTCTTGTACTTGCCCTGCCATTCTGGGCTGCTGCCCACCTTGGGTGCTGTAGTGGAATGACCAAGTCTAGCTGTCAGCAATATCTCTATGAGATTTTTGTCTTGGGGGGGATGACTGCAAAGCCCAACAGACTTTTGGCAATTCTTGGAAACTGGACCTATGAAAAAATCAGCAAGTCACTCAAGCTAGTAGACTTTCGTTAATTCAACAGCACTCTGATGATTCATGCAACCTCAACCACTCTTGATGATCCTAAGGAAATTGACCCTAGGTTGGCATCTGCTCATCAACAATTTGGGCATTCTGTCTGAATGGGCTAATGACATTATGGTGTTCAGCAGGATACGAGCATTACAAAGCTATCTGCTGATGCTGTTGCTCGGATGCAGCAAGCTTCCAAAACATGGCATCAGTTTATCAACTTGGTACATCCCTCTCTTGCAAAAATCATCATCAAACAAGAAGAGGTATCTACACAGCTCAACCTAGTCCTATTAAAAACTCACGCAATACTCTCCAGCCATCATCATCTACTACTTCAGCTCTTACTATTAACCTGCTACGTTTAGAATTGAAGAAGAACAACAAGAGTCTCGAGTCCAGGCTCAATCTCAAGATAGATCATATCAATAATAGTATGTTACGGAAAATTGAGTTTGGTTATTCTCAAATCCAGAGCAACTTGGTGTATAACAATGCCACTCCTATTTACTCTAATCCCCAACGTGCAGCTGTCCACCCCAGCACTTGACTTGCTCTCGAACGGGCACTTGGACGTGGGAGATTTCCCGGATTCACTAGCCAAGAGCAGGCCGAGCTCATCAACAGCGTCGGGAGCTCACTCCATGTTTTTGGCATTATTGAAACTGGTGGAGGGAAAAGCATGGCTTTCTTTGCAGCCCCATTTTTGCTTCCAGATGCCCTATTCCTTGTCATCAGCCCACTGAAAGCTCTCACTGATGATCTAAAGCGCCGCCTTCGGGAGACTGGCATAGCTGGTGGAGTATGGCCCTCACATGAAGTCCATTGGGACTCTGCCCAGCTTGTCCTTGTCTCTGTACACCATGCCGCCGGACAGGATTTTTTCAATCTCCTTCAATCTCCACCAATTAAATTCAGACTTCGACGTATCTTCTTTGATGAGGCTCATAAAATCCCAACCGACATCATGTACAGGCCATTATTTGGAGTTATTCATCACCTGTACCGCACAGGAATCCCCATCATGTTCTTATCTGGATCCATGATGCACAGAATCATCCCTCATGTCCTATGGATAATGAAGATAGATGACTTTGCACTGGTGGATGAAATACGGCGGGATATGGGACAGCCAAATTTAAAGTACAGTATATGAAAGATTGAGAATAGCATACACCACAAAGAATTGGTCAAATTCATCTCCCAACAACTTTCTACTCTTGCCTCTCATGAACGTGGAATGATTTTTACGGAATCGAGAGCCCAGGCAGATCAATTGGGCCACGAGCTTGGTATTCCTGTATACCATGCACTACTTTCTGAGGATGTCAAGACTACTGCAGCAATTCAATGGCGTAATGGAGTCATGCCTCAAGATCACTTTATTGCTGCCACAGAGGCTTTTGGTGCAGGAATCAATGAGCCTCATGTTCGGATCATTATCCATAGCAATCCCCGCAGTCTAACTAGCTATTTGCAAGAGACTGGACGTGCAGGCCGGGATGGTCTCCCTTCCTATTGCTTCATCCTTCATTCCCATATTCCTCCCCCCTTATCCATAAAAGCATATTGAAGAGACCGGGGATCCTGCTGGACAAATAGAAATGCGTGACACTCTTCAGACCATTGATTGCATATGGCTTACATTCCAATGCATGGATCACAGGTCACATTCCTGTGCTTCGCTTCCATCCACAGAGCTCTGTTCGAATTGTGAAAAGTTGGCAACAGTAAGCATCCCATCCTCTCCCCATCTCTCCGCACTCACCACTATTTTTCACAACAGATACCTTATTCTTCTGCAATTGTTGACTTTCCCCGGATAAATAAACCACTGGTCCCGAATCCAGCTAATCCTCAACAGTCTATTCCACTCACAGTTAGAATTAGTGGTATGAAGCTCGACTCTGAATACAACTCGTCCCATCTCCAGATCATGGAAGTATGTGATATACTCCAGTCTATTGTTGACCATGGCTATATTGATTGCTGGCTAACAAAAAAGTTCCATGATCCCACTATGGATCATCGGTCTGAGTGCCACTGGTCATTCAACAATCACCTTGCAAAAATCCGCAACTGGGTCAATCCAAAACCATCAACATACCATCCAATCTGTTACGACTGCTTCATTCCTCTCCGGAACCCTTTTCATGCTCCAATTCCTCCAAAAGGACAGCTCAATACTTCATTTTGCCCATATCAGCTCCTGGATACTGTGACCGGACAATACACCCCCCTCTTGCCTACCCTCATCGTTCTCATCTTTGACTATAGAGCCCCCCTATCATCAGAGAGAGCTTATGCAAAACTGATTAGCGAACAGCTAGGTGTTTCATTGGATAATATATCAAAGTTTGTTACATGGCTGCATACCCCAGCCTCATCGCCTGCCCATATACCAGGTCCTGTGTTGTTTTTCCTTACCTATTATCACAAGATCCATAAAGAGATTAATTAAACTTGTAAATTACATCATCAATCTGAATACTATAAGAGGGATGACAAGCCTTCAGTCTCTTCCTCACTCTTTCCCCCCACTTAACGTATTCACCAAATCTTACAATGGCCCTCCAATGGTTAATCTCCTTTTCTCTTCTCTTCTTCTCACTATCTAACCCACATCCAAGTGCTTTCTGCAGCCTTGGTTTCAAAAACCAAGCAGACCTTTACAATCACATGTCGTGTCACTCTGAAGATACCTTTGACTCTACAGATGTCTATAGGCAGTCAATACATATCATTCCAACGTTCTCGGCCTATAATTGACACTGGTATTTTGCAGATCAAGTGTTACTTCTCACGCTAGACCACATATCTGGACTATATGCATGTCCAAAACAATGTCATGTCAACGGTACCCTAGGTTCTGTCTGGGTTCATTACATGAACACCCATGTATGTTATTTTAACCGTCTCTTTTTGCACATTCCTTATTTTGTATGCCAAGAATCGTTCATCAACAAAGCGTTCTTTTGACGGTGACAAGCCTGATCATAGACCGACCAAAATTGCACGGATTGGACAGATATCTACAAGTGACAAGTCTTCCCCTTCACCCCCTCCTGGTCCATCACCCCCAACTTCTTCATTTTCCACCAGCTCTGGATCATCCACAGCCTGTTCTCTGTCTCCCGTCAAGGTTAATCTCGATCTTCTCTTTGGTCAACCTGGGCTTGCTAGTGTCGATGAAATCTTTGTGTTCATCAACCAGACCTTGGATGATCTCTATGACAGCTGCCCCTACCATCAAATCATGCAGGGCACTCATGCCTCCAATCATAACCTGATGCGTCTCTGTACAGACTCTGCTGTTTGCAGCGGTGTGAATATTACAAAAAGTTCACCACTTCCCTCAGCTTTGCCAAATTCATCATCTGCTATCGCTGCTATACTCCACAGCACCGTGTATTCAACCACAACCCTAAGGAATATTATGGGCGTGGCAATATCCAGGACTGGTGGCAAGGAATTGCGTACTTGGTGTTCAGGACTCAGGAGCTGAGAACAACAGTCTTTTCCGCCCTCGGAATTTTTTTGGATGGATTCCCTACTCTTGAAAAGTATTGCAAGTGGCTCGTACTCGAGGCAATTCCTCGTTCTGACCGTCGCCGGAACAATCGCTTCACAAATCTCACTGCAATTGCCTTTGTTTATTTTCTTCACCTCACCTAAGGCAAGCTTACTGTTCCAGAGGAAGGGTATGAACTGGATGGTATTGTCTCTCATTGGTTATGTTGATCTCATCCCTGATTATCAATGTCTAGAAACTGCATTTGCTTAATGATCGCGCTTCTTTGTATTCAAAATATGTGAGTGTTATTGTATATGTCCATGTCCACAATCTCACTGTTAACATCTAGGACTCTTGTGGACAAGGCTGTAACTCTGTATTCTATGTGTCCTCCATCAAGTTGCAATGTCTCTATGCTTATTCCACTTACACTTTACCATGGACAATGCCGTATTCTTTGTATCCTCATCAGGCCTTTCTGCCTGCAAGCCTCTCTGCTTATTAGACTCAATGTATGACCCATCACTGAACCCCGCTACTTATTTCTCCTTGTACTCGCAAATTATATCAAACTCCAACTGTAGTTACTCATTTCTGCATCCACCATTCTATTTGCTATATGTCAACTGTAGCCACTCGTTTATACACTGTGTCCTAAAAAAAAATATGGCCGCAGTCTACACTTGTCTTGTCCAAACACAGACATCATTCACCCAGAATTCCTTTACACCCATGCCGTCCTTTGCTGCTTCTAATGACTGGCACATTATTAGAAGGGTAGATTTGTCAATCCTGCACATACTCTCGCCAAGTTTGACAAATCTGAGCTTGGTGATTGCAAAATTCATGATAGTGTCAATCACTCCCTTGCCCTGCAGAAATGAAATGTGAGAACACCAGGGTGATACTACTGAGCAGCTAAACTTACCATATACTCACTATTATCCCATACGATTGTGATATCAGTTGCGGTAGGATACTGCTCGAGAAGCTCCTCAATGTCCACCTCTGGCTCGCCTATACCCCAGATTCTGAAGGACAGCTTTTGAATGTGAATGTGGGGAAACTTGATGAGAAATTCATCCAAAGACCATTTGATTTGGCTTGGAGAGAGGTCTAGGGCAACAACCCCTGCCATGGGACTGATGTTATATACCAAGCCTAGTGGACCACGGACAGAATAAAGTGGTCCCTCCAACTGGACCCGGGTTTTCATCAATGGAAAATATCCTTTGTATACCAATTCCACAAGGCTCCCACAGCTAGCAATCAGCTTAATCAGTTCCTTGGCCATCAACCTGGTTGGCCATTCATCATCGGCTGGGGCGATAATAGTTAATGACTGGAGAGAGATTGGGAGAAGGAAAGGGGTTCGATGCAACTGGAATGCAATATACTGCCATCGATTGCAAGGTTTGCTTTGACCAGTGCAGGTGAGCAATATTGTGCAAACCAAACGTTCACTATCTCCTCCACCCAGCAGCTGGTACCCCTATTTCCTTGCATGGTCAATGCTGAAAAGTTGAATGAGAGACCAGAAGGAAGTGCAAGGATGGATTCAGGGATGTAACAGCTGATGATCGAGATTTTGACTGGCATCTTGAGCCCAGTAGCCCAGTAGATAAAGTGTTTGTTGAGATGGATATGATCGAGTGAAACTAGGTGGATATGCCTTGCTTGGGAAAGCATTGTGAGGGTTTCAGGAGCAATGGTGTCGGAGTTGCCCCAGCCAGCACAAAGACGGGAGTGAAATTGGCCAATCGCAATGTGCTTGATTTTATCAACCACTTCTATCTGTAGTGCCCTCCCAAACTTGGTCTGCCAGCTCTCCACCATCTTCCCCACTCCTTCCTTTGGACAGATTTTCACAAAGCCATATAGCATTTCCCGACAGATCCTGTTAAACCTCTTGCTTACAAGCAAAAGGCTCATAATTTCCCTTCTGGAAATGTTTTCTGGCTTCTTGCAGTAGACATTATAGATGCACCTTGCTATTCTTAAAATAATTTCCTCTGGAAAGTCTCCAGTGGAATCTGAGTATCAAATCATCAGCCTGAAATTTGACGATAAAAAATTTCAACCTTTCAAGCTACTCATTGTAATGAACCGAAAAGAAGGCAGACAAGTGAGCTACTCAAATTGATTTGATGTGCTTTGACATTGCTTAGTCTGGATTCATAACACATCCCTTATTCTTGTATAATTTCTGGAAAAAGTATGTCTACCTACTTGCGAGGTGCTGTATGAACAGGAATTGAAGTTTGCAGGGCAAAATAACAAACAGCCCCTAAGAATTATGTAACATGCCTTTAGATTGCATAGAACCAAGTATTCCTTCTTCATTCTCAATCTCGATCCTTAATCCTATGCTCTCTTGGAACTGGTGAGTTTCTTGCTCTCAAACAAACATCAGTCCTTAATTTTTTGTAGCCAGCAGTGCTCATTCTCCTCTCAGACTACTTTGGAAATGTTTCAGCACTCCAGAAATCATCCACAGAGTCGCAAAGCTTTTGACGAGCTTATTAGTATGGTTCATGCTCATTCTGTCCTCAATGCAAACTCATGATTCCCAGTTTCCATTCTACAGGCCATAGAAAACTCGGTTGCATTTCCTCAGCTTTGTAGGATCTATGCCTTGGATGCTGTAGAAGTATTCACCACCCACCTCCATCCCTGTGACATGCTCAAGTTTGTTGGCTCTGAAATGTCCAATATTGTTGGCACCTGTGCCTTTCATAGGATCACCCTCAACTGCCAAGCTCGTCACACACTTGTCCACTTCTGCCCTGCCCAGAACATATCCCACCCCAGCAGTGAATATCAGAGGGTATTCACAACTACCATGCATGTCCGCATAAATGGCATCTGCTCCCGCTGCTGGTGTCCTCAACATTTTGCTTTTGCCCACTCTGCCCAATTGAATTGTTCCAAAGATCCTCAGAATGGATATGCTGATTTTTGGCTTGTACTCATGTACCTTATCCTTCAGAATACCTACCTCCGTGAAAGGATTTTTGCTTTCATTGGAATAGCCAGAGATGTCTTTCAAGGCAACGTTCGATCCTATGCATCATGGCTTACAACTCCTGCTGTCAATTATCGTCAAAGTGGATCAGACCACAGAATCACAAACATGGTAACGTTGGCATATGTCTATTTCTTGCTCAAGTCTTGTGGTGATATCATGGTCCCATTCATTGGACTTGGTTTTGACCGTATGTGACAAGAGCTCCTCTACTGTGCCTGTTATATATTCTGCATACATCCATATGTATACTCTCCATTCAGACAGTCTTTTGTTTGCAACCAGCTTCAAGATTACAGACATCTATGTATTAGTCAGAGCTTTCCTTGCAAACATGCATTCTATGTAGCCAAAACTCGTTCAAAAGGATGAATGAATCCCTGGCCTGACAAAATAAAACTTGGCTGGTAATCCCACCTTGGGTGCATAACAAGACCAAACATTTCTCCATGATGTCACAGAAACTTACTGAAGAAGTTGTGACATCATGGAGAAATGTTTGGTCTTGTTTATCCTATCTGGAGCACGAACTGGGAGAATGTTCTTATATCAAGCCAGATATGTTACTCACCCTTTACTGTTATCAGATATAATATTAATAGCAATCACACACTGGTGGGTGTTGCACCAAGTCCAAGAGAACTATATATATACATTGACAACAGAAAATTGCTACCAGAGAGTTCAAAGAAGAGAAATGGATAGCAGGGAGAGTTTCCCTCCTTTCGTCAATTGATCATGTTGTCCAAAAAGTACTTTTTGCAGAATGCTAGGGATGTGTCTCAGATATAAAGTCCATAATGATCGAATACATTGGGTGTGACGTAGGGATTGCATGAGCGTCAGAATCCATTTCCTCTCTCACCTTCATCCCACAATGTCATCCAACGGAAATTTGAACATCATTATTGATTCTGCAAAGAATCTCTTTTACCAGATAGCTCAGCTTGAACCACCTGGACCTAATGCATCCCCTCAATCCAAGAAGAGATTTCACAAGATGATCAGAACGGTTAGCCAAGCAAGCGGCCAGACTTATAACGTCGCTGTTGGCATTGGGCAGTCAATTGAAGCTGAATATGGGGGTCCCATAGACCCAAAGGCAGAGTATACAGACATCTGTGAGTCTTTTGTCCTTTATTCTCTATTTTGTCTAACACATACATCCAGTTGAAACAAACCTGAGCAAAGGGGACGAAGATAACGAGCCAGTTCAAAACAATGTTAATAATGGGCACGGCACAGCATGTCCTTCTCCTTCACCTATTCCTATCCATCTTGATATAGCCTTTGCTGTTTTCTCTGATGTTTCTCAAGATGAAGCATATCAAGGGCACCGTGGCAAGGCTCAAGACCAAGAATACGAAGCATTTCGACGTGCCCTGATTGGATACAAACTCATTCCTTGTCAAGAAATTGTACGTGTTCATTCTCCAGCCCTTGTTTAATTCTCACAGTATGTAAAGTTGAACCACTTTTTGCATATTTCCACATATGCTTCAACACTTGCAAAGACGGCACGGAGAGCTCTTGCTTATGATAGCATCGAAGACATAGGGGATCAACTTTCTAAACGTGAATGAATTATCTTCAATGGATCCAAACGTGACAAGGTTTTGGTCTACATATTCAACATTGTTTGGAATATTGAAGGCATCAAGGCTTATGAAGAATGGTCCGATCAATCTTTGCAGTTCAAGCAAGAGTTTCGGACCCAATTGGCTCGTGAACTCCATCCCGATGCTTTTGAAAGACTGGATCAAAATGAAGTGATTGTGGAGAGGAACAAGAAGAAGCTCTACAACAAGCTTATCAACCCTGTCCGGAAGAAACATGACAAGCTGCTTATGCATTGCAGGCAGATTTCACGGTTGTTCACAGCGGTATTTGTTTTGTTTTTGTCCAGAATTTATCTAACTGGTTTGCAGTTTGGACCTGTTATTTTACTTGACCCCACCTTTTTGAAGAGTTTCGGTTGTTTAGGATATCCCCAACAGTCTCCTGCATTTGGTAAATTGTTGGAGGAGGTTTTGGGTAGAGCATACATGAGGGATTTTAATTTGGACAGGTACACCAGGGATCGCAAGTTTGTTCTCAGGGTGATGCAGACTTTGGGCGGAGACGAGCTTGAGCTGTATGGGCGGGACTTTTTGGACCACCGTGGACCTGATGGCATTGAGTTTGAGCTAGATGCAGATTATTTTGATGCCAATTGACTTTGATAAGTGGTACTACTTGTGATTATGTTCTTCCCAAGACAATAAATGGTCTTTATGCAGTGTAAATGAAGAGGGAGAAATCTGCACCAAATTTATATCCACCACACATTTATTCTTATGTTGGGTGTATTATAGATAATGAACGAACCGTACAATGAAATACGGGGCATAATTGACCCAAATTTGGGTCAAAATGTCAATGAGTATATATGTCCTTTTTTGTTCGAGATATTGATAGTATCTGAGCTTGGCTTGGCCCCATGTGGGTGAGCAAATGAGTTGCTGCTAAAGTTGAGAACAAATTTGGGTGACCCACGCGCGATCAAGCCTGGAAGGAAGGAAAGGTTGAATTGTATGATATGGCAGGTCCCTGGATTGGAACACCATACTGCATTAATCACTAATCTTAGTTCTTTTGACTCATAACCAGCCGATCTCAAGGTGCATAGACCAAGGTAGAACCAGTAGTGGGATTCCAAGAAGGCCATCTACTGTGTCAAGTACACTATACACAGTCCTGTCCCCCACATTCAATATAAGTATCTCTTTCCTTTGCATATGTAAATTTAGCCAGAAACTTCAACAATCACCGACTTGAGGAAATACCTATCCTGATAGGTGCTGAACACTGAAGAAGGGCTGTGAGGGGGGAACATGTGAGTCCTATTAGGCGTGCTCCAATGGCCCTTTAGTTTCTATGTCTAAAGGCAAATTAGATGGATCTTGGGCAAGAAATGGATTTGTCTGGCATCTCCATGTTTTCAGCTGACTGCGCTGAGACTGACTATAACTATTCTTGCCACAGAGGCAACAATCCTTTGTGAACTTCCTGTCGCGCTATTGCTTGTGATTGCGAAAGAACTTGAGGAATATCTCGACATGATCTGCTTCTGTTTAATGGGGAATTACTGAGTAAGTTTGATACCGTTCTCTCTACTCCAAATTTATAAGGTACAATGGGGACCGGAGTCACATAATCCTTCTTGAACAGCACGCCAAAGCCTTGCCCAAAGGAGTGCTGACTGATGAAGCTGAAAATGAGGTTGGCGATTGAGGGTCGCAGCAACATGCCTCTATATGGCTGCCCAAAAATTTCTGGAGCTGCACTCCAAGGAAATTTCGGTCTTCAGAGACGCAAGGCGTTCAAGCGAACATTCAACTTTTGAAGGAACTCTTGCGATTCATTTCCAATGAAAGGTTTAACCATTGTATTCGGTCCAATTGGAAAGAATTCGCTGGGAAGACTGGCAGACGAGGACTGCTGGATGGTTTGCAACCTGAGTAAATGAGAGTATGTGATCAAGTCTGAATAACCTCACGCAAGTGCTCTACTGTCTTATTAGCCACTCTGATGTCGGTTCTGTTTTGATGTATGAAGGCGGATGAATCACAAACGGAACTTGGGCAGGGGGCAGGATTCATATTACACTTGTGTCGATCTATAAACAAGAACATGGGAATGAATCAGATTGGAAGGATGTAGGTGTTAAGTGGAAGCTGACGGATGAGAATGACTATCAAGTGATCTCTTTATCCATCTTTACAGAAAATCTTTTTGTTCCTGCTATAGTTTGGTTACCTGCAATCTTTTATTAGAGGTTCCCAAGGCTTACAGAGAACGGAAATTCTGTTATATCCATGCAGAAGAGCTCATTATCGTTCATTAACATTTACTTATATTCTTTATTAACAGTCCGGTGGATCCGTCGCACATAACAACATCATCACTACTACCGGATCCAGCGGATGCGGACTATCTTCCGTTTACTATGCTTATTCACTTTCATTCATTTATCACGTTACTCATCATTTCTTTTATACAACATCAATCATCCAGAAGTACATGTGTTACTTTACATTACTCTGGTTAGCTAGTACTTAAACCATAGGATATTGATGTTGTACCTCAGTTTAAATATCAACCTTAGTTGACACCATACAGTCAGTCTTAGTTGAGACTTTCACTCATCTTGCTTCGGACCGGAACTTATGGATCCGACTGCTTCTACCTTGGGACAAGCGACTCTAACGAGGGTACTACTAATAGTGGTATCAACGTCCCTATTGACCCTCCGCACCGCTCTGCATCGCACCGGACAGTTTACCCGGCTGTAACCAGCATAACTCTAACAGTATATTTAAGCTATTAACTCGTTATTGTCATGCCTCACATTTATTCATTATGGCCTACCAAACTCGTGCTCGTACTCACACGCACACTAACGTCTCCGACACATCTGTTTGTGATGAACAAGAGACAAACCCATTCGCAACAACCGCATCATCCTTCCTTCCATTCTCTGAATCCATTTCTGCTATTGAAACTGGTCGTTGTCGCAGTTCTGCCTTTGAACCTTCGGCTCCGTTGGCAGCAACTGTCGCTTTATCAGCTATTGGTGAAATTACTTCACCAGAAGTAGCTGTTGAAATTCTCTACACCAAAGATGGCATTCCACTAGAGGTCTACACACCTCGCGGCAGACAAAGGATCCGAAGAGAATCATCCCAACCTATCCTACCTTCCCCTACTCGCACTACTAAAGGGAAAGGAAGGGCCACATCTCCATTATTTGAAAACTTATCACAACATTCCCATCACAACCCAACTCTGGAACTAGGACAAGCTGAAGAAGATCAGGGTGAAGAACCTGGACTCCCAGCCAATGAAGACCAACCGGAGGATTACGCACCTGGCACACCTGGCACACCCAGTGGATCCGGAGGACCCAGCAGACCTGGTGGTCCTGGTGGTCCTGGTGGACCCGGCGGCCCCGGGGGACCAGGTAATTCAGGGAATGGTGATAATAACGAATTCCCCATACCTAATCCTCACCAATTTATGAATGTAATGTCTAACTTCTCTAGCAACATTAATAGCTTGGGCACAGTTTTAGCTGGAATGAAGTCAGCGGACGATTCTAGCAACAAGACGAAACCCAAGGAAGCAGAAGTGTTTGATGGATCAGATCTGAGGAAGCTCCGAAGCTTTCTTGTTTCACTCGCACTGGTTTTCAACGATCATCCAAAGTATTTTACAGAGACAAAGAAAATCAACTACACCCTCTCCTACCTTGCAGGAACCGCTTGCCAATGGTTTGAACCGGACATTCTGGATCCGGACCTCGACAACATGCCAGAGTGGACCTATTCATTTTCCGCACTCGTCCAAGAGTTGCAGAAACAATTTGGGGTGTATGATATGCAGAGTGAAGCAGAAGGTTAAATAGGTAATATTGTTATGAAGGATTCGGACACCATCCGAAAATACAACAACACCTTCAACAGCCTAGCTTCGCTCACCGGATGGGACGAGAATGCGCTCCGCTGGGCGTATGAAAAAGGCATAGCACCTCGCCTGAAGGATGAAGTGGCTCGGGTGCGAAAACCAAAGACTCTCGAGGAATACAGAGAGATCGTCTTGGAGATCAATCGTTATTGGCAAAGGGAATTTGAGAAGAGAAGAGATTCCGCTAAACATACTGGAGGTAGTACTAGCAGAAAGAACTCGGCAAAAAAAGGTTCCTTTACTCCTTCCTCTAATAACAATAACGTCTCCACACCACCTTCCTCAAACAAAAACAACTCCAATGGACCGCCGTTCAACAAAGGCAGCGGCTCCACCAGATCCGGCCAACAGAAACCGCAGGTGGTTAGAGTCGGACCGGACAGAAAGGTTACTCCAGAGGAGAAGGAAAGGAGGAAGAAGTACAATCTATGTGCTTTCTGTGGTGGAAAGCATAAGTTCGAGGATTGTAATAAGCGTAAGGCCAGAGATGCCAAAGGTTGCTCTTTGGAAGTAGTGGCTACGGATTCTTCAGACCAACCATCTGGAGGTGCAAAAAAATAGACCACAACTCTTGTACTCCAGTATGAAGCAAGAGTTGCGTTGATCTGGTTTGTACCATAAAGGAGATCTATCTCAATGCTTCTGCTCTTTCCCCTAATGAACATTCTCTTTGTTATGATCATGCGCATCGGTCGTACACATCGCACGTAGCGCTCCGCACCGACGCAGTCAACCGTATATGATCAAGTCCATCATCGATGTGACGCACCGATGATATGGATCAGGTAATCTACTTCTGTGATACTTATCCATCTATCCTCCTTATCCCGTCGCCCCTCCTTCGGATGGGCTATACGCCATACCGCCTTCCTCTCCCCATTAGTCCACTGTCTTCCTATCCGCACTCGTTATCTCTACTTCCGAATTGTCGTAACTACTTTAGGATATTCTG
>MU790902.1:0-20427 GCA_027886635.1 Lentinula boryana | reverse complement strand
TGCTTAAGGCAGAGAATGTCTTAGGCCCTTAATATCATGCATTTTGCGAAAAGTGAAAGATCCCTCTCAGTGAAAGATCCCGATCAACCATAGTAGTGCAAGAGTCAAACCAAACGTTTTGTCATTTGACTAAAACTCCGAACTTTTCTATCACCAATACTTACATACTTATGCCCAAACGACGATTTTGGGGAGAGTAATCATGATGCGGACCCTGCAACCGCTCAAGTAACGGTTAAAGAGAACGAAAACCCGAACGGATACTTCGAACTCCCCTACCGCCATGCGATTTTCACATCAGTTATAATCTGCTGACAAAAGTTTTCCTTTGAAACAACCTCTACCCTCCTCTAGCTCGATCCTTGGTCTCGAAACTGTGCCTCCCGTCGAGCATATCGTGTATTTGCTCCAAAAATTTTCATTACCTGATTTACGGCGATAAACTTTGATCAATGAAGGTGCCCAATCCCATCCGTCGTATTTATCTCTGAAGGGCAATGTCAATGTGCCACGCGGTAGCACGCATTACGCACCTATATGACATCCTAGTTACTACCGTGGTGGCGCAAGTGGCAACGGCGCGCGGCTGGCAACCTCGGAATCAACGCCGCGAGCTACATGGTTACAAAGCTTGAAGATATGAGAGAATGTGAATTACAATGAATATCCTAATTATCCCTACTTATCCCAGTACACATAAGATTTTTCTTTTTCCCGTTCATTGTCCGAAATCTCATTATTCGTATTCATTGAATATATTTTGACCTTCCGCGTCTTGAGGCGAGGCTACAAATACGCTGTAAGTTCCTAACTGGCAGGTTGTTATATGCGAGGTGTATAATCCTGTTTCCGCGATTTTATGCAGGTTGATCATGAGTCTGGACATCATCGTGACAGACATGCTGATGAGGGAACAGTTTTTAGCATGTCTTATTCAACGGCGCAAACAAGGGCCTGGAGCCTGAGAAACCTTACCTGCTTGCAAACGTGCACAGTGCGCCTCGTAGGAAGGGCTGCATGGTAACTTCAATGAGACATATTTGATTTTATGTGCCAAACGTACGTCAGGATACTACAGAGATCGTCAGTAATTTCGAAGAAATTAAACTAATCCTCGTACATAGAACGTAGATATGTTCACTAGGTTGGCAAGAGCCATCACACTGTGGAAAATATGAGCAATTTTCTCCCACCCAGCCATGCCAGCCCGACATACCCAAAATATATCGAACCTACGCGTAAAAATAGAAGGAGATTACTAGCTTTGGCAATAACGATCAGAATGGACTCGGAATATTCCATACCATCGCGGAGAATAATGACAACAAGAGGAATACGAAGGCGCTCTTGACGCAGTTCGTGACGGGTTTTGTAGGCTTTGTGAAGTGTCATGAGGAATAGCATTGAGTCGTACAAGAAGAGGGCCTCCCAGGCAGCGGCGACTTCTATTAACAATGAGACAAATAAGTTGAGGGAAGTCGGGGCTTCGACATTTGTGAGCAAGACGTACGAATGGATCTACAGATACAGCATTAGCATTCCATGAGATACGAAGAAAAGTATCACGAACGTTGTCAAAGTCAGTCGAGTGTGGCATCCGGTGAGGGTCAGTACCGACTGGCTGGATTGACCAAAAAATATCGCAAACTGAATTCCAATCCTAAGAATAACACCGTGAAGATACACGAAGCCGGGAGCTCACGATTGCTAGTCCGCTCAAGGTGAACCCGGTGACAAGCATGTACGTCAACATGCGCTTGCTGCAGTGGTACAATGCATATATGCGGATGGTAAGGAGAACTGGACAGATCAACAAGACTGTCAAGGGAACAAATGAATCTCCTTACTGCAGACAATCACTTGCGTCAAAACAAGGAGGAGTTCCCGAAACAGGTGAAAAGGTCGACAGCTGAACAAAGTAATTTCTGTCAAGATAGTTTGAAGGCTTGCCACCGAAGGTAATACTATACCTCTATTGTTCGAGGAAAGTCGTGATCATTATAACCAGTTCTAGATCCCAAATGTGTAGATACCAACCGATTCAGTGAGACCGCTCGAAAGGAGCGAGACGGTTATAACGATGTTCCCCAGTGAAGCAAAATACCGGTTGAAGAAGAAGAGCGCTGTACTTCCGCCAATTGGACGTTTCCACAGATACTGAATTTCATCCGCTAAAGCTCTTCATTAGCGTTGTGTCTTCTGAAAAGACATGGAACTGCACACGAAAAGTAATGAAATGATCCCAGTATAGGAAGGCTAGATTTGTGCTGTTCAGTCATACTCTGAAACACAAGACGCAACATACTCACTGATTGAGAACAGGTGGAAATAATCTTCATATCGTCTATCCAAATCCGTAGAGGTCATTCGCCTTATACGTGCAGCCGAGAACGAAGAACCTACTGCTGTTGTGCCGCTGATACATGTTGAGCAATCGTGGAGCTCATATCCCACCAGGTTCTACCTGGCCTGTGTTGGCAGTGGATTGGGAAAAGGGTCTGGGCGAAGCTTTCGAGAGCTATATAAGCTTATAGGAGAGCACCGAGGCTGCTTGTCATTGGTTAGTGATGCCAAGGGAAGAAATGCGGCCTTTCAGCTTCTGATCTCTTATAACCCCACAAGCATCTGTTTCTCTTTCTGAACATTATTGTGCCTCCTCGATCCGAGAAGCTCGACCTGAGAAAACAAAGGCAAGCATGGGGCTACCGCTGTCAGGGGTGTCAATCATTGTCAGATTGAGGTCGATGGGAACACTACAGATTACTACCTTCACTTAGCGTGCGCTCGAAGACTCCGAGCAATGTATCGGATCGTTTTTTTCTTGGAAGTTGCATTGAGCTGTAGCGCCCATGAGCAAGGGCGCTGGAACAGCTTGAAACAGACGACGAATTCCTGGAGCGCTGGAGGCTAGATCACACATTGACAGTCATCAGGAACCGATTTTTTCGAAGAGGCCATTCTAAGCGGAATCAAGTGCATCAGCATCAGACAGGACCCGTTGCTGCCATTTTAACCCGGTGCAAAGAACGTGGCTAGCTAGGGCTAGAGAGATACAATCATAGGCCTAAATCTGGTCAAAGGGACAGTGTCAGCGGCAGGGAAAATCGGGATTTTCATGATTTTCATGAGCAAACACTGATCCGAGTAGTGAGCTGACTTCTTGTAGGATAAGATAAGATGAGGCGGACAGCCGTTCCGGCTGAAGCGCCTGTAGGGCGCTTACTCACCTATAACTTCATCGCCGCAATATACATAGCTTTTTGGAAGAACCGGAAATTTGCTTGGCAATAATCACATCTATTCCCTTAACCCCAATCACCTGATCGCGATTAAACGACTTGAGTTTGCATTGACTTTCAAATATGCATTGCGGTTTGTTTGGTATCGAGAGGAATTCAGGATAAGCGAAGACATCTAAGGACAAATGACTGAGTCAACCCCTCCCCCTTGACAGTTAAGGCAGCGATCTGAAAAGGCTATACCAGAAGAAGAGTTCAAGACAACAAGTCAATCTATTGGGAGAGACAAGTATTGTGAGTATGTGCGTGAACAGGGTGAGTAAAAATCTTTTCCATGAGTTCAGAATCACTCATCTCATCATGAGAGTGCAGCAAGGGATTCATGACCGCTTTGCGGAGCAGAGGAAGCAAAGAAGAACATAGACCAGCAACTTATGTGTGGATCCTGGGGAACGACATGAAGCCCAGAGGCAGTGAAGAGAAACGCCTTCTCGGGGACGCGAGGACGCGATGATGTGCTTCTAATGTAGAGCGACTCTAGGCAAGGTGGGGACTTTCGAGCGTGGATATCAGCATACCTAGCAAGTATTTTGGATTGAGGCAGAGGACGCCCTCATTGTAGAGCGTGACAGACCCTTGATGAATCAAGGGAGCGCTAGAACTGAATAACGAGCGTTTATGCTCAATGGGATGCAGAGCATCGTATTAAATTTGCAGGGGTTTGAAGCTCGTTGAAGGGAAGAAGTGGGATGTACGAACTATGAGAGTTAGGAGGATTGAACACCTCTGAACACACATTATAGCCTGGCTCTGCCTGGTGAGCACATCGAACTCAGTAGAATTTCTGACATTGAGCAGCAGCATTTATGTGCTGGTCGTAAGCAGGAGCACAAGTCAAATGAAAGAAGCTTGCATATACAAAACAAAGGATTACAGCCTCCACGAGACTTTGGAGTTGGGGATGGGACATTGCTGTACACGTGGAAATTTAAACTCCGCGTGGCAGAGCAAATTTTTCAAAATTTTATAGGTTCATCTCACTGTCAATTTTCTGCTCCTTTTCCCATCCGAACCAAATGGATGTTAGTTGCTGATATCCTGCGATTTCTACCTTGTATCCCACTGATGCAGCTTTTCAGCCTAACTTTGTACAGGGACTTCACAATTTGCTCGTTCAGACCACTTCTAATGACACTGCTCTTCTTAAAGCTGTACGACATTTTCTAACATCATCTGTTGCCTTAGTTTAATCGCAAATTGTCCCTCAGGCTACCGCACAACTGAATCAGGATTATTACAAAAATCCAGCATGCATACCTGCTCTTGCCAGCATTATCACCAGCTCCCCCGATCAAGCTGTACGCGATCTCTCCATTTCTTCAATAGATATCCCCAATCGACTTGTACCTTGTAGATCCGTCAGCTTGCTGCGGTCGAACTCAGGAAACGTGTAGCTTACAACAGTGGTAGCCTTTGGACACTGATATCACAGAATGAGCGCGAGCAGATCAAAAGCAAATTCCCAGAATATCTTCTTGCTGAGCCAAGGTACGCTCTCTGAACTCTTATCTACGTATTAGATTGATACGATATGACCCAGTAATCTTGTTCGTCACTCTGCCGCGCGTGTCGTAGCCGCCATCGCCGCCATCGAGGTTCCTATGGGAACCTGGCCTCAACTCCTTCCTTTCCTTCAACAAACGTGCACTTCGTCTGTTGCTTCACATCGTGAAGTTGGCACCTTTATGCTATATACAGCTCTTGAGAATATTGTTGAAGGATTTCAGGATCAATTAAGTTCCTTGTTCCAGCTCTTCTCACAGACGCTGGCGGACCCGGAGAGCGTCGAAGTTCGCATTACTACTGTTCGGTGAGCTTTCATTGATTTACATTTGATATTTCCTAATACGTGTACTGTAGGGCTATGGGTGTCATTGCACAATTCATAGACGCTGACGAGAAGGCTTATCTGGTGAGATCTCTGCGTTTCAATTTCTCTGCATATTAATTATTGTCACAGGCTCAATTCCAAGGTTTACTGCCTGGGATGATTCAAGTTGTTGGGCAGTGTGTTGAAACTGGTAACGAAGCAGGTGCTCGTAATCTTTTCGACGTCCTCGAGACTCTCCTGATATTGGTCTGTCCGTTATTCATCGAACCCACGCCCCCTGTGCTCATTCATAAAACTTTCAGGAAGTTCCCCTACTAAGTAAAATAATCCCCGATCTCGTTCAATTCTTACTGCAGTGTGGCGGAAACCGCGCATACGACAGCGAACTCAGAATCCTCGCTTTGAATGCTCTAAACTGGACCGTTCAATAGTACGTCGGTCTCCGTCCAACTTCGCTGCTTGATCCTCAACATAGAGTGCAGTAAAAAGTCTAAACTGCAAAGCTTGGGTCTCGCACCTTCGATTCTTGAGCATTTAATGCCTCTCACCACTGAAGACGAGCCTGAAGACGTTGACGAAGATGCTCCCTCTCGCGTACGTCTTGTTCAATATTAATTTATAAGATGTATGCTTATTCTTACTTCGAATAGTCTGCTCTGCGCATTATCGACGGTTTGGCGACCAACCTACCTCCTATGCAGGTCTTCCCGGCCCTTCGTAATCTCATCGTTCAATATTTTTCCTCCCAAGACCCTGCTCAGCGTCGGGGTGCTATGCTCGCTCTTGGTATCGCTGTCGAAGGTTGCAGCGAGTTCATGACTCCGTTAATGGGTGAGGTCTGGCCAGTCATCGAGGCAGGTCTCCAAGATAGCGACGCTTCTGTCAGGAAAGCTACCTGCATTGCGGTCAGCTGCTTCTGTGAGTGGCTTGAAGACGAGTGTGTCTCCAAACACGCAGTGCTTATACCTGTGCGTTTACTCATTTTCTTTCTTTGTAACGTCTGGCTCTCACTAACAATTGCGCAGGCGATCATGAATCTGATTAACGATACTGCAACACAACGATCAGCGTGCACTGCCCTAGACGCCCTCCTTGAGATTCTTGCCGACGTCATTGACCAGTACTTGCAGCTCATCATGGAGCGTCTTTCTGGTTTGTTAGAGTCTGCACCAATCCCTGTCAAATCTGTTGTGACTGGCGCGATTGGAAGCGCTGCCCATGCTTCCAAAGAGAAATTTATCCCTTACTTCGAGCCGACTATGCAACGTCTACAGCACTTCCTCATTCTCACAGGCGAGGGCGAAGAAATAGAGCTTCGGGGTATAACTATGGATGCCGTTGGGACGTTCGCTGAGGCTGTCGGCAAGGATCACTTCAGACCTTACTTCCCGACTATGATGAAACAAGCCTTCGAGGGCATTGAGATGGGAAGTGCCCGTTTGAGGGAGTGCAGCTTCCTCTTCTTTGGAGTTATGGCGCGCGTTTTCGGTGACGAATTTGCGGGTTATCTTCCCCAGGTTGTTCCTCCTCTTCTTGCCAGCTGTACTCAGGATGAAGGGGTTGAGGAAGGTACGTTTGTCTTGAAACTTGGTATCTTCCCTCAAAACCTGAATTCGATAAATTTCAGTTTCCACGTCAGATCCCAGCTCGGCATTTAATTCCGGATTGTCCGCATCTAATGCTATCACTGTGTCCGATGAATTGGACGCTAATGGCATGCCGACCGAGGAGCTAGAAGAGGTCGATCTCGACAAGTTGCTTGATGTCAACAGTGCTATCGCGGTCGAAAAGGAGATCGCGGCTGACACCATTGGAATGTTATTTAATGCTACACAGGCGCACTTTCTGCCGTATGTTGAACAGTGCACATTGGAACTTGCCAAGCTTTTGGCCCATTACTATGAGGGAATCAGGAAAAGCGCTCTTGACTCTCTTCTAGAAATCGTTAGGACCTTCTATGACTTGAGTGATCACCAGGATTGGGAAGCTGGTGCCACAGTGGTATGTGGTCTTACTGTACTATCGTGCCTGATACTTACCATCTACACTATCTACCAGACCGTTCCGCTTGCACAGACAGTAAAGGAACTAATCGACCACGTTTTACCAGCCCTTCTGGAGATGTATGAGACTGAAGACAACAAGTCAGTTATTACTTTTGACCTCGTAACGCCCGTTCATGGGATGAACATTCAACTCAGCTCACTTCGACGCTAAAGGCGAATGAGACGATATTTTATCAATTTCTGAATATCCTGATCACTTCTTTTGAATCCTGAGCTCACCTTCATTCCAACCCAGATCTGTTGTGTCAGCTCTCTGTGTCCACCTCGCAGAGACCATCAATAAAATTGGTCCGGCGTTTGTGGAAAAACGTAAGTTCATTCTGAATGGTCTCCCTTCTCTGTCCTGATGTTATTTCCAGGACTGGAACCAATTTGCGCCATCGCCATACAGATTCTTGAACAGAAAGCGTTCTGCCAACAGGATCCGGATCAGGATGAGGAGGAAGAGGCACCTGAGGCTCAAGCCGAATACGATTCAGTGCTGGTCTCCTCCGCAGGTGATCTCGTCGCGGCGTTGGCTAATGCCTTAGGCGGGGACTTCGCCCCAGCTTTCAGCCGTTTCTTCCCTCTCATCGCCAAATATTATGTATGTGCTGAGCAACTTTTTGGGCTTATGGATAACTGATTCCGTTTTGAATTCAGAAAAAGAGTCGCTCCCTCAGCGACCGCTCTTCCGCCATAGGATGTCTCGCCGAAATCATTGCCGGCATGAAGAATGCCGTTACTCCTTCAACAGAGCCACTGCTCGAATTATTCTACCAGGCCCTTAGCGACTCTGAGGCCGAAGTCTTGAGCAACGCCGCGTTCGCTGTTGGCCTGCTCACCGAATACTCTGAAGTCGATCTCTCTCCACAATATCTGCACTTACTC
The DNA here is from genome assembly GCA_027886635.1 of Lentinula boryana. NCBI lineage: Eukaryota > Fungi > Basidiomycota > Agaricomycetes > Agaricales > Omphalotaceae > Lentinula > Lentinula boryana. Next base: position 12,361 of record MU790902.1, on the reverse strand, counting down.
GGCGCCCTCAGACCGCTCTTTGTCGTTACACCTGACTCGCCACCATCGAAACTCAATGCGAAAGATAATGCCGCAGGTGCTGTCGCCCGCCTCATTGTACGCAATACCGCCGCTGTTCCTCTTGACCAAGTTCTCCCCGTCTTTATTCAAGCACTGCCTCTGAAGAACGACTATCTAGAAAATCGACCAGTCTTCCGAGCAATTTTCCACCTGGTACAGACAAATGGTGCTGTCCTGGGCCCATTTATGGATCAATTACTACAAGTGTTTGCCGTCGTTCTGGATCCTAATGGTCCTGATCAGGTTGGGGAAGACATACGGGCAGAGCTAATTCAGCTCATCGGTGTACTGAATGCGCAAGACTCGGCGAAAATCCAGGCGGCTGGCTTGGGCGCATTTGTGTGATTATTTACCCTTGTTGTTCCCCGATACTCTTACCCATCTATACAGGATAACACGCTTTTCGTTGCTTTATGTTACTGCTTTCCAAAATCAACATTTACCATACTACTTCCCTTTTTTCTGCATCATTTAGATAGTTTTGTCCGAGGAAATAATACGTCGGGACCAAATCACGATGTGATAGTTGAAAATCACAAGTAATATAATGAGTGTAAATACCTTGCGGGCGCTTTGTTCGTGTTTTCGTTGAACTTTTACCTCCATCTTCATTTATTTTTAAGTCAAAGCTCGCTGGGCGACACGCAGCAGAGTCGAACTCGTGCTCGCTGTGCTTGGGCTCCTATGCTATCGCACTTTCTCTCGTTTATCATGGCCTCGGCCTTGATTCCAGCCTCTGCTAGCCTTTCGGTGCAAATTCCGCTCAATAGCCAATTTCCTCCTGTTGCCCATGTCGGCCAACCCTACAGCTGGACCTTTTCCAACAATACTTTTGATTACGCTTCGGCTCCTACCCCTCCAACACATACAGTATCGCCTTTACCAGATTGGTTATCCTTCAATCCTGCAACTAGAACATTCTCTGGAACCCCCTCTCAAGAAGACCAAGGAGAACCCGAAATAACACTTACAGTCCACGTCGGCGACGCTTCTACTTCCTCTAAATGCAACATCCTTGTCACTACAAATCCAGCCCTTACCCTTAACCAACCTATTTCAGCTCAGTTCTACGAAGACAACCCTTCTTTGTCGTCTGTGTTCCTCCTCTCAAACAATTCCGCGCTCTACACCGGAATCCCGACCCTGCGAGTTCCTCATAAATGGTCTTTTAGTGTCGGTTTCTCAAGCGAGACTTTCCTGAATGCTCAAGATAACGTTCATTATACCGTTCTACAAAGCGATCAATCACCTGTCCCGTACAAAATGGAATTCACTCCAGGTCCTGATACTCTGGGTGGTACTGCTCCTCTTATAGAAGAAGTGGGCCCCACTGCAACCTTTCACCTAGAACTTCTTGGATTGGTTTCTGGTGCTTATTCGGACGGCTCTCTGTCTTTCGACTTAGTTATAGCTGAACATGAACTCTCCATCGCCTCCAACTCACTGCCCACTGTCAATATCACGAGAGACGCTGACTTTGCCGTCAATTTCGGCTCGGATGGGGACCTTGCTGGTGTTCTGGTAGATGGAGTGGCAATCAACCCCAGTGATATTTCAGATATCTCCATCGATACCTCTTCATGTGGCTGGTTAAAATGGAACAGCGATCTTCGGCTTTTGACAGGAAGTACTGTAGGTCAGGATTTTAATTCCTCTACAGGACCCCATCTTCCTGTCTCGCTCACTACAACTTTCAATCAATCCGTTCGAACCACTCTTCCACTCGCCATTGAACCTTCTTTTTTCACGACCGAAACTTTCTCCACCTATGCAATTCCGGAAAGCGGATTAGTATACTTCGACATACATCAATACCTATCGAATGCAACTGGAGAAAAGCCTAGCAATGTCAATATGTCCATCACCACCGAGCCTTCATCTGCAGCTTCCTGCTTGATGCTGAACTCTACTTCCTTTGTAGTGGGAGGCACTCTCACGGGAGATTGCCAGGCATCAAATATCTCTGCCACCATCGCTGCTTACTCATATGTAACCCATTCAACATCTCATGCCACTCTTCCCATGACATACCCCTTCAAGAAAGATTCGGGAAGCCCGCATCATCCAGGTTCTCTGTCGCTCGCGGCTCACAAGAAACTCATCCTCGGTATAAGCATCACTTTTGGTATCGTCGGTGGCCTGTCCGCACTAGGCACGTTTCTAGCCTCGGTTCGTCGCTGTCTACGAGTACAGGATCCCGCGCTAGCTACAGAACATTGTCAAAGGAATCTGTCTGAAAGCGATCGAAGATGGTACGGTCTCGTCGCAGAGAAAGCGAGTGATGGATGGAATCACGAATCTACTCTTCCTTCCCAAAAGCGGCGCTCAGGGATGGATCTTCTCCGGTCGCCCCGAGAGTATGGTAATATTGGTCTGGGTTTGGACCCTCTGAAGCGGAGTCAAACAAAGGGAATCATGTCGTCTTCAAGCGCTGCTGAAAGTAATCTTCAAAGTCCTGGTGTAATGAAGAAAGGTGACTTCTTAAATCGAATTCGTGAAACTGTTCGCAATGTCAGTGGCAAGTTCGGTTCTCAGTCTAGCAGGAGAAGTACCCCTATTAGGAGAGGCATCATTGGCAAACCCATCCTACTCAATGCGCACGAAGGCCAAATTCCTCCAAAGTTGAGTCTAACCGATCCCTTTGCAGGCTCCAGCACTGGAAATGTCTCGGTATGTTCCTTTGTACGCTCATTATCTGTATTGTATTCATGTCCAAAACTCAGACTCCTGCAAGCGTTCACTTTGCGGATTTAACACGCCAGCTATCAACTGATTCGTACGATTCAATCAGAACCCATGCCAATGAAGCTGTGGTCCAGACTGCCACCCGTCATCCTTCCATGCCTGATGCTACACAGTCTCGACCACGTTTGAAGCAAGTCACCAGCGCTATGCGTGTACCACCTCCAAAACTGGTTACTTCGTCTCCAGGCACCGAGGGATCCAGCAGTGGATCTATTCTCAACGCTAGAGTCACCAGTCAGAAGGCTAAAATATGGAAGGGCGAAGATGCTATTCCGACCACGAGTACTGGAGACGAACTTACGATGGGCATCCGTTATGTTACCGCGTTGGGTGGTGATTCTCACTTGATTGCAGATTATTCATCAGACGCTGATGTTCGGCCTGGCTCTTCGTACACGGTCTCCACGCATCTGCAATCCACGTACTCGCTAGACGCACCAGACCATGACCGTAGTGGGGTGAACAGGCTCATTATACGGGCGGATGAACGTTTTGAGGTTTTGATTCCGGTCGGCACAGCCAAGAAACTTGAAGCAAAGTTGATTTCAGGAGATAAGACGCCGGCTTGGATGGAATTCGACCTGAGGCCAAATAAAGGGAAGATAGAGCTCTATGGGTTGCCCTCGATTGCGGACGTAGGGGACTGGGATGTTCGAATTGTTGACACACAGAATGGCAGCTGGGTTGGCGAGGTGGGCCTGCAGGTGGTTCCGAAAGCTAGTTCATGAGAACTATACTATCATAATCCATGTTACAAATTCAAAACCTATTCCCCCTCGCGTTGTTTCTCAAACGGCTACATACCCTGAACATCGATTTGTACTATTTAGCGTTTTGGCGCCACTTACTATATACCTTTACTATTAGTATTAGTAACTATGTATCATTCATTCTCACATAAAAGTCACTCTAGCCTCCATCACTGTTCTACAAAAGAACGTCGAATGCGGTGCATAAAATCAAATGCAACTCCGAGTATTCGAGGCAATTCTGAACGTTACTCGTAAATCGAGGATGAACTTTTAAATGGACAAGGGCGACCCGAAGTCGAGTACAGTCACAGCCTTGTGCAGACGCGGCTTGGGTCTGAACTGAACAGTAATTGCAGATCCCCGACTGAAGCAAGTAAAAGAACCTCTCTCCCAGAGGAGGCGGAGCGTGCGCGCATATGTGTTCACATGTTCTAGCCAAGAAGTTCTCTGCGAAAAAGTACCCTATGTCTGACTTAGCAGGCACACTGCCAGTGATAAACAAAAAGATAAGATAGATTCGCTTATTATAATCAAGAGCTACATTAAGTATGTAGCTAATATTCTTTGGTGATTACATAATACTCACGATCTCTGCATGTTACTCTGGCACGGACCGTTTACAGCGCTGCTAAGCTCGGGCTTCTATCTGTTGTGACAATACAGATCTTTTGCATGTCGTCATTCAACCTCCAATAGTTCAACGGTTAACATTATGAACAAGCAGTCCGTACTCAGGTACTCCCTCCCGCATGAATCACTCCCTATCCACGTAAAATTGCTACGCTTGTGATATGGTGGTCCCGTTTATTGGCACTTCCTTCGCTTTAACGGTGCAAAAGTTTCTGCAATGTGACTTCTATCTGGTGCAATATCACTCGTACCTGCACGGACCGTCCTACACCGCACATAACATTCATTGTCTATAAAATCAAGGGAATAGACATTTTCCCGCAATAGTCCCAGTCATCCCTTCTTTCGACGATCATAAGATGAATTTCCGTCCATTTGCTTGGTTTTTTCTCCTGTCTCTTAGACTTGGTGTCCTTGGGATCACTGGTAATATCCAGCTGCGCGAGACTGATTCCACAATTCTACTTGCAAACGACTTGATCTCGTTTGGGTAAGTCAATGAAGTTCTGCTCTTCGTATTCATTTTGCTGACTTGGTTGATTTTGAGCAGGCTTCTGAAAACAACCAGTGCCATTCAAAATCTCACCTATCAGGGCGTCTCTCTTCTCGGCACAGTCGATGGTCTGACTGGTCAAGCTTATACTGGTGAGTACACATGTTCGATAAGTCTTCTTCTAATCTTGTTCATTTTCTCGAGATTTTCCTTCCAATACGTTCGCCACGACCGGAAACTCTTCCTATGAGATCGTCACTGGTCCAGACTGGGCAGGAGTTATCTTCACCGATAATGATACGTTTGGTTCAACGTGAGCTTTTAGTGGCTGAACGAAATAGTGGTGCTTACATTCAAAGTGCATTCGGGCATCCCACAGTGTCCAACGATCCTGGTTTCTACACGCTTCCGAACCAGGCATCCATAGCTTCGTCCGACTGGCATATTACAATGATACTTTCACTAGCAAAGGCGAGCTAGGTGAATCTAGAACGATGTTTCGTCCCAATGGTGGTCCTTGGACACATATCATAACCAACAGTGAACAATGGGTAAGTAACGAGTGCAAAAACATCATGATTTTAATGCCTCTCAGGCTAAACCTCGGATAACATTGCTGACTCCCTTGAATACTAGGCTCCACTTCCCGGTGCAACAGCCGTAGCAAATGAAGTCGTTGCACAGGACGCGTATGCCTTTTCATCGAAATGGAGTTGAAAAAACATTGATTTACTTTGTTTGCAAGGACCTGGTATCTTGGATTTACTCCGGACGATCCCTACGTCATCGCTGTGAATTCTTCACTATCTGACATTCAATGAACTAACTCTGACCGGTCATTATTCAGGAATCCGACTATTTTACCAAGGTACAGAAATAATCTTAGTCTATTTGTATTAAACCTATGGAAATTGCCCCAGTATCAATTCGCAGACAATCAAACCAACAAAGCGCATGGTCTTTTTGGCCTTGCACCGGATAATGTCACGACACTGGGAGCTTGGTGGGTAATAAATCAAAAGGATACGTTCTTCGGGGGTCCTGTACGTTCGTTCTTCATGTAAACTCGTTCTCAATCCTGATGCAATACCACATTATACAGCTTCACGGCGACCTCATGGTGGACGGAATCATATAGTGAGGATATGACAAGTAAACCTTGACATACTAACTCTCATTGGTTCAATTAGTAACAAACAATCGACCAAGTGAGTTTTATGTTATTTCTTGTTGGTACCTGACATTTGTCTTCAACAATCATTATAAAGTCACGGAGGAGCAACGTACGTCGAGGAACTTTATACAACATTCTTCTATAATTTAGATTGTCGGACAGAAATCCAAACATAACAAATGGCTTTGACCGTACTTTTGGACCGCAGGTGCTTTTTCATCTGATTCAACGATCCAACTTCATCACGAACCCTTTTCTTTTTTTTCTAGTTTCTATATTTCAACCATGGGAATCAATCCACAGTGTAAATCCAGAGTCATGATATCTTTACTAATGCGAGAATATGAAACTTGCATATAGACTTCAAGAGCTACTTGCAGATGCAGAGCAATTCGCGGATCCCTCCTGGAATGCCGAGTTTTATGATGAGATCGCGTCATATGTGAGAGGCAACATATCTATTCTTCCTACTTCCCTTGTTTCGATGTGATCTTCCTGTCCTGGTTCTATATCGGCAAATTTTCTGTATTGTACGCGGTTCTCACTGTTCGCTATGTAGGTCCGTGGCTACGCACCTTCCTCTGTGCGCGGGACGTTTCAGGCAGTTGTCGCAGTGCCCGAAGGAGCTGTGAATCCTGTTGCAGTGCTCAGCGCAAATGGTGTTGAATTTCAGGTAGCGTTGCATAGTTTTCGGGTACTATATCACTCATACTGACTGGCCATGCTAACAGAATAGTGCCGCCAACTTCAGTGCTTATCAATATTGGGCCTCCGTTCAAGACGATGGGTCTGTCTTCATTCCTCGCGTTAAGGAAGGATGGTACCGACTTACAGTGATCGCCACCGGTAACATCTCAAGTTCCAACAACATCATATCGCCTTTTCACTTTTTGAACAGGTATTTTTGGGGAATACACCCAGGATAACATCATTGTAAACGCCGGAGAGGTGACTTCCGTATCAGCGAAATGGGATGCAGAGTCCGCAGGTGATCTCAAGCATCACTGAGGTTACTTTCTACGGTCAGTTCTGATTTTCTCTATTCAGGCACGGAACTCTGGCGCATTGGCATTCCTGACAAAACCGCTGGTGAGTGCTTCATTTTCCCTACCTATGTCGCATGCTCAACGATTTTCATCTGGTCCTTCAACCAGGTGAATTCAGGAATGGATTCGAAAGAGACCTAACCCATCCAAATCATCCCGCCAGTGAGTGCCGCTCGAGTCTTTTTCTAAGATCGTGGATTAGTTCTGATTTTTTTGAGAACCCAAGAGTACCGCATCTATTGGGGTGCCTGGGATTATCCCTCTCAATTTCCAAATGGTGTCAACTTTACAATTGGTTTCAGTAACGAATCTGTAGATTGGAACTACGTCCATTGGTCACGATTTGGTCCAACGTTCATTCGGAATGAGACTGTTACGGGTACGTGGTCTTCTGCAGTTAGAATTTTCGGTGACTGGACCCAATTTCGATGGGATACTCCAGATATCAACGAATGGCAAATTAATTTCGAACTTGATGAAGCCCCTTCTGAGAACTCAATTGCAACGTTCACGATGCAGCTTGCAGGGGTGGAGACAACGGCTGGAAATACAGATATTGCTTCAGGATCCAATCCTACAGTTCCGGTAATTCAAAGGCTTGTCTGCTCAATGCAGATAATTTGTTGAGCGCCTTCTAGATATTAACATACATCAACGATCAAAGCCAACCGTTGAACTGGACTATTCAAGCTTACCAGAGTAGCAGTTGCGGTGAACGTTCTGGTGAGCGCAAGCCTTCACTTGTTTGGTTCATTTTATTCATTTTCTCCTGTAGCAATCTCGTGCCATTTACTGCGTAACAAACTAGGATTTAGTGGATCTTGGTTGCTCAAGGGCTGGAATAAATTAGTGGTAGGTGCCCTGCTTTTGTGTACAGCCACCGTCGTTCAAACCTTGGTTTAAGATTGCTATTCCTTTCGACGCTCCCGTGGTGAGTTCATCTGTATCATCAATATCATTCTTCAACAGCTGAAGAAAATTACCATAGTACATCCAGTACGACGCTCTGCGGCTCGAGCTCAACGAGACGTTTGTCCAATAGAGGATGTATCGTATGATTTTCAGAAGCTGCCTCCGTTATTTTTTGCACCTAAATTTTTGAAATAACACGCTTTCACGACCGAAACTGGCAGAGTACTTGTATGTCGAACGGAGATTCCATCTGAATACTGAGGGCTCAGAGCATACGATAACTCATGCATGTTCAATTGTCATTCTCTAATGAATCTTGCCTCTGGGTATAAAATTAGTTTCAGAAAGATGACATTCACGTCCTTCAACCCCGTCGAACAATGTTCCCACGGGGTTCCCTCGTACTCTTCTCCCAATCCATCACCTCCTGAAGAATTTCATCCTGTAACCCCAGAACTAGAACAACCCTCCATCTTCGTGCCCGTAACTTCGGGGGACGCAACATATACGAACAATGGTTTGGACTAATTTCACAGACTCTCCTGGAGATAAGACGAATTGGGAGTGTTCTCCAGTCACGATCTTTGAAGGAACTTTAATCGATATCCTGCTATCGATGCTATCGATGAACTATTTGTAGACTCAGTACTAATTTCAGTGGCCTCTGACGCTCTCGAAAATTCCCAGGATGTGTGTTCAACTCGCCTGATCTTTGCAGATAACTGGGAAAAAACAAACCTGGAAGGAACTCATCGATAAGGGTTCCGCCAACCCCGGGATCTCAACAGCCTTCCTGAACTTACGCCACTACTCACATGAACAACCAGTCTTCTGTTAGAAGTCCACTTATCCAGTTTGTTTCCACACAAAGTATAGCTTCTCCTCAAACTAAAATGCCCTACCATGAGGAAGTCGTGAGGTACCAGTAGCGCCGAAATGCTCTTATATCAGAAGCTCTGAGCTCACACTTCTCCTTATCCCCGCCTGTTACGAAAAGATGTCGCGCAAAGATGGTTTATACATTCCCCCATCATATTCACCGAAGCCCTATACTCGAGAAGAACCCCCGCAACGTCCAAAGACCGTACCGCTGCAATCTGAGCAGTCTGGATCCTCGGTCTCTGGCGCATTCTTTGCAGGTGCACACAACTTCGACGTCAACGGTGGTGCGTTCCACAATGCTGCCGGGGACATTAACAGCACTGTCCATAATGATCACTCAGTGAAAAGTGATTTCAATAATGACTATAAAGGGGCAGCCAGGTATAATGGAGCACACAGTACGTCGTTGAAGATCGCAGCATCATGATTTGTTCTTATGCTGACAAACGGATGATAGATGACTACAAGGGGTCAAGCAATTATAACGGGGCGCACAGTATGTCGTTGCTTCAACTTAAATCCATGGCAATTTGAATGCTAACCGTAATAGATGACTACAAGGGGTCAACTAATTATAATGGGGCGCACAGTACGTCGTTGTTTCAACTAGGAATGATTGTCACTACTGAGGTTGTATAATTATTGCTGGTGGAACTAATCATTGTAGATGATTTCAAAAGGTCATTGGCAACTAATCTGGATGATCAAAGTACGAGTGCATCCTTTATATCCGTCTCATAAATGTATTTACGTGTAGCAGTCAAGGGACGACGACTTCATCCGCCCTATTGCGGACCATATGCACCTCATAGTACGTCGATGATTTTTTATACAATGTGACATATTTGACTTTCCTGACAGTCAACAAATTTGATGACCAGAATGCACGTCGTAAGTTTCGTCACTGTTGTATAAAGTAATGGTCTAATGCCGTGTATGGTATCAGTTGAAGCTGCGCCTAGCCGAGCAAAGCCTGAGCTCTACTCAAATTCCGAGGATGAACTTGTAGATGAACGAGAGCGACCTGAAGTCAAATACGATTACATGGAAGGCTTTAGGCAGACGCGACGTGAATTTCACGAAGATTTCCAGTTCCAGCATGAGCTGGGCAGCAATCGCAAAACCTCGAATGGAGAAAGTCAAAGGCCCGCCACCCCGGAGGAGGTGGAAGAACCAGGTGCGGCGCAACTGCGCCAATGTGTTCAAAAATTTCTAGCCACAAAGTTCTCTGGGAAAGGCCTCATGTCTGACTTAGCAGACACGCTGATCAACGCGGACTGGGACCGCGAGACGTTGGCAGAGTCCGAATGGGGTGATGTCAAGGATGTCTACAAAGGACCAGGTTGGACTTCTCCGATGTTTGTTCGATTGCGAAAGATTTGTAGAGAATGGGATATGTAACTGAATTGTACATATGTTGTCTTTTCCACCCGTTTCCTTCTTAATCAATCAAGCATACCTTAACCTACCTTAACCCGATAGCTTTGGGAGTATAGATTCTGCTACCGCTGGTAACAAGGGCAACATTCTCAATTATAGAGATTTACGGTACATCTTTCCGAGCCTGGTGATAAGAATTTGCGGCCTTGGCCACGGTCTGCAACGTGTCCGCCGCAAGCCCCGTAAGACCATCACGAACAACCCGTGCTACATGAGCAGCAGTATTCATGCTTTCCACACCTTTGGCGGCAACGTTGAACATCGTAGTTCGAGCGTCACTGTTATACGACAGCACTCTGTTGTTCTTTCGGGATACGGAGCCTGCAGACATCATGATAGCTGCTTTGATTGAGTCCAGTTCGTTTAAGACTTCCAATCCAACTGAACGCAACTGAACAAGGGGTCCGAAAGAGGTGCTGTAAATTTTATGCAGTTTATCACAAGCGGACATGATTTTGTGATTTTCCAAGTAGCGCTCTTGAGTGTAAGGGAGGAGACAAGTGTAGGCGCCTTCAGCAAGTGTTTAATGAGAAAGAGATGACTACAACATAAGAATACACGGACCGATATCTCCGCCTCGCATTACAGCCTCGGTAATGCATCGAGACAAACATTCCACATCGCCAAGGCCTAAGTTTAATCCTTGTCCGGCCAGTGGATGAATAGTATGGGCAGCATCGCCGACGAGGACGGTACGACTACCTTGACCTTCCCCAACATACGTCTCAGTATGATTGTAACGAAGCGGAAAGGAGGCCACGGTTCCAGGTTGAATGGAGGTAACGACGGGAGGGACCAATTCTACATCCGAAGGTGGTATTCTAGACTCGATGGACGCTTCCGGGACCATCGAGGAATACGCGGACGTCTGGTTGATTGAATGGGACTGCTCTCTCCAAAGAATTTCGGCATTGATTTCCTCTTCTGTGAGAGGTTTTCCAGCTTCATGTGCTTCGAGAATACGGTTGTGTATATAACCTACTGATACGTCTGGTAGACGGAAAGCGGCGTTGATCATCCGAGCCAGCACGGAAGGCTTGCATGCTTTGAGAGCCGCGGCGAGAGCAGGCTTAGTGGACCAAACTAGAGATGATGCCGTAGCGGATATTGGTAGGAAAGCGATAGGCCCTGTAGGAAGGAATCTTTGATATGCGGTGGTATTCGGACCGAGGAAAGGGCCTTTGGGAGGATGATCCATAGTGCAGACAATGGCCTGGGTATCGTACGACCAGCCATAGGATGGTATGTTGGCGAACGAGCGCACTGGTGAGTTTGGGCCATCAGCCCCAATCTATGACACTATGAGGATTGTATTTCCCATCTTCAGCTGAAACTCACTAATAACCTGGCATTCAATATTCGACCAGTATCAAGATGAACCATCGGCCAACTGCCTGGAGTTTCATCCGAGGTAATAGATTGAACTCGGCTCTTGTCTATAATTTGTACAGTGGGCATAGCATGTAAATGGCGAAGTAAACCTCGTTGAAGATTGAGTGTTTCTATCAGTCGTGCCATGCCTGATTGACCTGTAGAGGACAGTCCCAGTTCGGAAGTAGAAAAGGTGATCCTAGCATCCGAGACACCGTCCCAAACCTGCCATAATATCAGGACCGCGAATTCCCTGCAGACTTAGGCTGTTGGATACCTGCATTTCTTTCACCGGGGCAGTCCTTTCTAGTTCGACGTAGTCCCAAGAGCCTGTATCTATACGAACAATCAGTTAGAGGTGCCATACGTGTAGTAGATTACCACTCACCTTTGAGAAATGCTTGTGAAGCATTTGTTAGAGAGACGACGCGATTAGAAAAAGAGCCGTTTGGAGAGGACCAGTTATGGACTCTGGATAATTCTCCTGCTTCAACCAGCGCAATCTTCAGTACGTTTTGGAGTTCGCTCTTCGACCCTATACAATTTCTGAGTGAATCTTCGTCCGAACAGCAAGAACCAGTGTACCGAGAGCACAAGCGAGAGCAAGTCCAGCGGGACCTCCGCCGACTATAACCACATCGTAGTTTTCGTGAATGGTGGAAAGACATCTCACAAGTCGATTTGGTGGGGTGCTACTGAGGAATTTGGACAATAAACGAGGTGCATTTGTGTACAGCAACATAACATGGACGGATTCACGGCAGTGTTGGCAAGGTCGGGTGACTGTCAGTATGGTCGGTGACGGTCAGTGACTTTGTGACCTGACCGTAAATTTCTGACCTGACCTTGACCGTGG
>MU790901.1:0-20428 GCA_027886635.1 Lentinula boryana | reverse complement strand
AGTAATTACAATAACGCGAGAGCGGCAAGGCTGTCACGTGTACATAAACAAATGTAAAAGAAAAGATAAAAGAATAATACAGACGCGCGTACAAGTGCCTATAGCGCTAATGTACCTAAAAGGAAATGGGCGTCTAAAGTACTAAAAGAGAAACAATAAAAGGAAAAAGAGTCGATTCGTAACAAATCTCAAAAACTTGGAGAGATTGAATATATAGTTGCATCCTCACATTGCAGGAAACAGAATCAATAACTCTGTTGATTGGCAAACCTTTTCTGCTAAATACACTGAAGCTATGACTTTTGCCTTCCTGCATTGAGCTAACAAACCTGAGAAGTATGATGAATATGTTGTCTAGCTCTTAGAAGCCCTCCCTGAAGTCAAGCACTACAAAGTCCTTGACTTAAGCAATTAGATATCATGTCTTCCAGTCCCATCAATATAAATTCACTGATTTCAGTGAGTCCTAGAATCCTTTCTTACCCTAGATCCAAGAACCTCCTTCAAAAGCTCAGAACACAGGAAAGAAAGTTAATAAATTGAGTAAATGTGAACTGTACCAAAGGTATAATGATTGATGGTAGATGTCCCAACCCTGCTTGGTCCTGTGGACGTCAGCACAAGCTATGCTTTCTGCCACAAATGATCATAACTTGCCCCAACTGCCCAAGCTGATCATTAGTCCAAGCAACCTTGCTATGCCAGTATTGCTGTCACACCTGTCTCAAGGACTCCAAAACCATGACAACAGCCTTGAATTCACCTTTATTTCATAGTAAATCATCATCCTGCTTGGACATTATTTAAAGTGGATTTTTCTAGTCTAAACTTGTTTGTCTTTATGACTGTATACTTAGTTTTTGATAAAACACACCAGAACAAGAGTCACAAGCAAAATAAAAAGTTGTGTCTCAAGGACTCCGAGATGTTATGCATATGTGAATTGAGTTATTCCACAATTCTATGATACAATTACCTTCCTTTAGACACTTAAGTACTATTAGTTTCCTTCACAAAGAGTTTCCTATGTGAAGGACTCCTTTGCTATCCTGCCTCATAATTATCTGATAAGTTATTATTCCTTCTATATCTTTCATTTTTTCTTTCTCTACAAGCTAGTCTGTTTGGGAATAGTATCACTTCACAATCCTTACATAGTTCACAGTATATGTAACCACCCGAGGGGTCAGAGACCCCAGGGTGGTTAAGAATTGGGCTGGCCCAGCAACCCCCAGGAGGGGGAAGAGCTGGTTACCAGCTATAGAGAGCCTCAGATCACCAGATGTACACAAGATCCAATCTATTGGAGTATATACAATGAAGGTGAACAAGAATAAGGCCAAAGATTACATAATATCTAAGAATCCACCTGACTGCCCTAAACCTAACCCTAACTGCCTAGAACTGGCAATGCCGCCGGTTACAGTATAAAGCTATGGTATTGAATAGTTAGTTCTGTAGTTTTAATATCAACTTAGATATGCCCCTTCTTTGTATTAAGGATGTTCACTCTCCTTGATACCTTCTCAACACTGCTCTGACATTCCATGAAGCAACCTTTGCAAACTGATGCTGCTACTACCCCTCTTTACCATTGGACCATTGACATGTTGAGGGCACTACTAATAGTAGTGTTGATGTCCAACTACTCCTCCAAACTCCACAAAATTGATCCTCCCTTTGTGAGGGAATCATCCCCTTTGAATTTCCAACCTATTCCACAATTCTGGAGTTGCATGATCTTAACAGAACACTGTAGCATGTATATCCACACTCTTGTTGACCTTGTTTTTCCTGCAACATATTTCAGCAATACAAAAAGCATAGACTCAAGTTTAAAGAACAGCACATTTCAGGTGGTTGTAGCTTGTGCCATTTCCCTCCTGCATATCATACAATGTATGTTCAGCTTTTCTCCCAGCTTCTTTAGGGAAAGTTTCTTCCTAAAGGTTTTTGCCTAATGTTATTATACAGTTTGGTGTGTCCAAAAACAGTGCGGTCAAAGCGCGCAATATCATCCATAACAAAGGATCGAATAGTCTGACTGTATATATCAACACAAGCGAGACAATGACGATAATGTACAAGAAACGTCGAAGTAACAGCACACAAAAACTACAGCATCTAAACCCGGCTACCGTACACATCCTTAGGAGCAACACCAGCCTGACCTTTGGCAATGTTGGCCTGTGCCCACCTGTAATAAGCAGCGCTGTCAGTGATAAAACCTATCAAGACGACAAAACTTACTTTTTGATTCTGATGGATTCGATAGCAATGAACCCTGTTGTATCAGAAGGTTCGAATCCGCCAAGCTCGTCCATGGAGGCTTGCTGCTCATCATAAAGCCCCTGTAAAATAGATGAACTCGGGCAGAAATTCGATAGAATAGCACACTGACTTCAGAGCTCTCACGTCCTTCAATAACGACATTACCCTTGTAAAGCTTCAGCTTCACGACACCATTAACAGTCCGTTGACTAGCCGGAATGGCAGCGGTGATGAATTCCCGTTCAGGGGTGAAGAAGTGGCCATTGTACAGGATTTTGCTGAACTCAATGGTGACAAACTGATCACGGAGAGCACGAACATTCCTGTCAAGGGTAAGACCCTCTAGATCGATATGAGCAGCCCGTAAGATAGTGGCCCCAGGCGACTCGTAGCATCCCCGGGATTTCACGCCGATGAAGCGGTTCTCAACAATATCGATACGACCAATGCCATGTTTTCGACCGAGCGCGTTGAGTGCGAGGAAAATGTCGACTGGATCAGTGTGGGTTTTGCTTGATTCTGGGACAATGACCTTGACAGGGAGTCCAGCTTTGAACTCGATCGTGATTTTCTCGGGTGTCTGAGGGGCATTCTCGGGGGAGGTGGTGAGTTTCCACATGTCAGCTGGAGGAGTGGTATTGGGATCCTCGAGGATACCAGCTTCGTAGGAGATGTGGAAGAGGTTTTCGTCGGTTGACCAGGGTTTTGCGGTTGTTTGGGTAACTGGAATTGATTTTTCAGCAGCGTATGCTAGTAGGTCCTTACGACCAGCAAATCGATGATAAAATTCTGCAGATGGATGACGATTTGTATGATGAGAAATATAGGAATACGTTTTGCTGGCGCACCAGGAATTCGCCATGGGGCGATCACTTTGATGTCGGGTTTCAATCCATAAAAAGCAAGCTCAAATCGAACTTGATCATTCCCCTTTCCAGTGCAGCCATGCGACACGAAACTATAGAGTCAAGGATAAGAAGAAATCAAGTTCGTAGATTCAATCGAATACTTACTCACATCCTTCCCGATCTGCAACTGCAATCATGCCACGAGCAATCACTGGTCGAGCTAGGGATGTACCAAGAAGGTAAACATTCTGAGGTAGTGTTTTGGATTTATATAAATACTTGTCTAGAACGATTTGAGGAAAATCGACGTACCTCATATATGCAATTGGCTTGTACTGCTGGATAGATAAGTTCATTCACGAATTCACGCTTCATGTCCTATATCGAACAACATTCGGATGAGAATCGAACTGCAAGTTTCGAAAGTTATTTACCTGCAAGAAGAATTTCTTGGCCCCGACTTTGAGAGCTTTCTTTTCCGCAGCGGCGAAGTCCTGTCATTCCCCGATGAGACAGGGAAGATTTATGAAAGAAGAATAGCCAACCTCCTCTTGACCGACATCTGCCATGAAGGCATAGACTTCGTAGCCTTGTTCGATTAACCAGGCCAGGATACATGAAGTATCTATACGTACAGGGATTAGAGAATAGCTTGATCTTTAATCCATGACTTACCCAGTCCGCCAGAGTATGCAAGAAGTACACGTCCAGAGTTTGCGGGCATCTCGTTGATAATGTTCAAAGCAAGGGGAGTATAAATTCGAGTCACCGCGGCGCAAAAGTTTTTTTCCGTCGCACGTGCTTATCTTCGCGCACTAATCTAATCTGATGTCACACGCAGTGGCGGCAACAGTTTACTTCTTCATCCCCTTAGATCTTCACCTCGTTCTTGTACATCATGGATATCCGCAGAACTACATCCTTTTCGAACCCCAGTGCCAATAGACGCTTTAGGAATTTGCATGCACCTCGTAGGGACTCGGATGAAGTCTTCGTCACCAACAACAATGCTCTTTTGTCCTCTAGAAGTAAATCTCGTTCTCCCTCTCGTGCTGCCAGAAGCGATCCTTTTGCGGCCCTCAACGCTACTATGACTGCTGCGAGAATATCTTCTGGTGGAAATCGCTCTTCCCGGAGCAGTGGCTCCGCTAGTGTTAGACAAAGCACTTCCTCGCATGATTCCGACCTGATCACCGATTCTGGCCAACGCTTGAGGTCCAATATTATCACTTCGTCTCAGAAATCGAATGGGAGTAGGCCACCTACTCCTGCAACCTCAACGTCCAGTGTGCAGAAGAAGGACAAAGGGAAGGAACGTCACTTGAAATCACATGGGTCTGCGGATGCGTCTTTCTCAGGGCCTCTAGCAGCTGCAGAGTTCGAGAGAATGAGGAAGGAAATTGATTCATTGAAGAATATTGTGAGTGAGCAGAAAAAAGCCGCTAGGAAACAAGCAAAGGTATGATCGATCTATGCTGAGAGGCAACGTAAATCGACTCGCGAATTTAGAAAGTTGAAGACCTCAAAGCCGAAATCGCTACTGGAAAAGCGGTAAGACTTCGTACCAAATAACACTTGATGCGTTTAACGTACCCAATTTCAGACCAGGGATGAGCAGGAAGCACATTTTCAGCTATTGAAATCGAAACATATGCGCAACGAAGAACTGTTGATCACGTTCGAAACGTCTCTTACATGCAACATCTGCATGGAGCTTTTGAACAAGCCTTTCTCGTACGTCGTCGTGCTTGCGAACTTTCACTCTCAGTACAAGCTACATACTTCATCAGATTGTCCCCTTGCGGCCATACATTCTGCCTGCATGACTTACAAGAGTGGTTCAGAAAAGCTCCTCCAACGGACGATGATATGGACATCGACACAGAAGACCCTGATTATATCTTGCATCGTCAGAAATCATGTCCTGCTTGTCGTGCCACCGTCAACGGTCGACCTCTGCCAGTCTACCTCGTGAGGGATCTCATTAGTGCTTTGCAGAAGGCCAAAGGTTCAGGAGGTGCTGCTGAAATTAGCGGAAACCGTCGCAGCAGTAGCCCATACGTTTCCGACGATCCATGGGAAGGAATCTTTCTCAATGATGATGAGGCCGAAGAATATGAAGACGAGGATGAATCAGAGGTTGGTGCCATGCCGTTCGGCTTCTTGTATAGTGAATCCGATTCAGAGATGGAGATACACGAAGATGATAGCGAATACGATAGTAATGGCGAACCTGGCGAAGAGGACAACAGTGCAGCTGATGAAGAAGGGGGTGGGAGTGGTGATGGTGAAGAAGACGAAGACTCAAGCGATGGGGAACAGGGCAGCGATGTGTATTACATCTCGGCTCAATGGGAACCACCTTGCTACCCGTACCCAGGGGAAGTTGCTCCTGGTCCTCAATTCCGATTAGGTCGACGTGGCTGCCCACCATGGTTGATTTCTACTTACCGAATGCGATATACTCATAACAATGGCCTGGTCGCGCATCTTCATTCCTTGGACCCAGACGATGTCGGGATTCCTCCGCACGGTCCTACCGGCCGCATGCACCGACTCTTCCTTGGGTGGAATATTCCCCACTTAGACAGCCAGTCATCAGAACTTGCTCAAAGAATATTCATGGCACAGATACTGGAAGATTACAGGAACGAGCCTCATAGATTTTCTATTCAGCAGAGAGCCAATGGCTGCTTGGATGTTTGCGTCTTGGTAAGGGCTGATCAAGTAAACGAATATTACACCACGGAGTCGGATATGTAGGATAAATAGATTACAAGGACCCGAACAAGCCAACAAATCTTAATCTTAATGCCAACATGTACATGTAGAAAGTTGAACGAATACGACCAGGTTTTGGTCAAAAACACACTGCTACAGAATCAAGGGCAGCTGAATTGAAATGGTGTTGGGGTCTCCTTTAGTCACAGCCTGCTTTCTTCATTGCTTCCATATTCCAGTCCCAAACTTTCTTCCCGAATTGATCATCGTAGCATTGAGAGTGAGGAAGTTTCTTCTCGAGTTTTCTGAAGGAGAGCCACTATCGGTCTGTATATTGCTCAAACGAAAAAGATACGAACGCAAGTGGAATCAGGTACGACCCGTTCTTGGAATGATCTATGGTAGTTGTGGTCCCTGCGTATAATTGGGTAAGGGCGCCATACTGTACTGGTTTGAATACTACACGCTAGTAGTATCGAGTCAGGTGCGAACACAGTAGGACGATGATTTTGGATAGCCCTCACATTGAGTATCCACATAACCGGACGAGGGATTCCTAACTCCCTGGTCAAATCTGATCGAACAGGACCGGGATGAGGAGCCAAGCTCAGGATGTTCGGGTATCGCTCAGCGAGCTGACGAGTAATCAAAATTATACCCAGTTTACTATGGCCATAGCACTCAAATCGAGTAGCGCTGGACCCAACTGTGGGATCGTCCAGTGGAATACCGGATTTGGGAGCTTGCTTTGCACCATCCGATGCGGTATTGATGATGCGGGCAGCGCCGAAAGGAGCGTTTTCCGCAGTTTGCTCAAGAACAGGGAGCAGATGATAGGTGAAAACGAAAGGCCCAAAAGCATTGACGGCCCATTGCTACGTGTGTACAGTAAGAGAGATACGATAGACCTAATAAGCCTGCGCACATATTCGTAACCGTCACTCGAAAGTTTGCCTTTTGGCGTACCCATCACTCCAGCGTTATTGTATAAAATGTGTAGAGCACTCTCCTTCCTGTTCAACTCATTTCCTGAGTACTGATCACAATGATTCAACGTGTATATTCTGCACATACGCTTTGAATTCTTCAGCTGCTGCTTTTGCGCCAGCAGCAGTAGAGAGATCTAGTTGTAAGAATAAAATCTGGGCATCGACTGCAGCAGGATGGGAAGCATGTATTTCGTTTATAGCTTGCTCGTATTTTTCCTTCGTGCGGGCAGCAAGATACACCTTGGCCCCCTTCGTTGCCAAGACAGCTACAGTCTGTTTGCCAATACCACTGTTCCCGCCTGAGAGCTGCTGTTTAGAGCAGCAAGAAAGTTCATGGTGCTTGTACTCACCGGTAACAACAGCGACCTTATCATGGAGGTCGGGTATATCAGATTCGGAGAAGGACATAAGTAACGGGAGTAGTAGAGAGTCAGATGGCTTCACCTAGCGCTTCTCATAAGTTCAACGGAGTCGGAGTTGGCAGTGCAAATAAAAGTCGAAGTGATTTTTGATGCCATGGAAGCAACGTATTACTTCGGCCAATATGCGAAAACGCGAGCACGTGCATACCACGTTGCTAAATGGCTCGCGCGCCAGTGAGCACCTAAGCATGTCGAATTGAGCGGCTAACTTACCAGTACCTAGGCCTGACTACTATACACCATAAAAACTAACTAGCTCCAACTTCAAGCTGGTTGAAGGTTGTAGTAACCTCCGTCGTAGCTTCTGGTTGATTGAAGATCTCCAGCAATAACTATAACGTTCAATCCGCCGAAAACAGGGCCCGGGTGAACTTGCAGGGAGAACATATCAAATCAGAAGATTTGTGCCAGACCTATTACTAGAAGTCGTAAGCTTCAAGCGCAGCTGTCGCAGTTATAGACTCCTATGAGCTTCTGGAGCGCTTATGTAGCATCCCTAGTGCTCATTGTCTCCTTACGCTCATTGTCCTCATTTGAAGTAGAATTTTCGCACAATGCCCCTCTCATTTTAGTGATGTGTCATCTGCTATGAAACTATGATCGTATATCGTGCGATGTAGGATCTATCTCCCTCTTCCACAGTTGAGAATTAGGAATACAGCTGGTTGCGAAAGCAATCATATGGCCACATGACTCAGCGTGACTCATCTCAATTTCGACCGCGATACACACGCGTTCACCGTGCACATTTGCATGTCTTTTCTGATGCCGATACGTATACAATGTATCCGCCCTGCATTGCTTCTAGGGTTCTGATTATATTTGCCTACTTTTTTCGGGCTTCTTCCTCATCTCACACGATAACCTACGGAACTTTGCCTTACGAAAACTCTGAGTCGTCTCTCATTGTCCACCTGTTTTAGTCCAGATCCAGATCCGTGTTCTCTGATACATGTCAGCTCACCATCCGACATCATCATCATACCTTCTCTTGCGTATAATATGATTAACTGATACTGGAATCTTATTACTATCCTGGTATTGTCGTACCCACAGACCAAGTCAAAAATTCTCGGCGCGTTCAAGTACATCTAATTTCAAGATGATCCAATCTTATGATCGGGCTAGATTGTGAAATTTATCAAAACTGAAGGGTGGAATAAAAATGAATGTGACATGTGATCTCATGTGATCTCGATGTCTTACGTCGCGTAAATAGTTTCTGCAGAACAAGACGCGTAAAAACAAAGTAGATATGTCCATTTTGCCATTTCAAAAACGACCGGAAGGAATCTCTACCCTCAAAAATTTCGTCGTTCGCTTGACGACGCAGCAGCCACGACACCGCCACGGATTCGTAACAATACAAGTCATCTCTTGATGAGAATTAGATCTTAGATTATCAGCAATAACCCCACGACTCTGCAGAGTTCTGACTACCTCTGACTCGCGTGTGCAGGGAGGAAAATGTACATATACGTCTACAACATACTTCGAATTCGTTATACTCCTCACGTATCTCTCAGGGGTATTCAAAGAATTTGAGACAATACATCTAGACTGTAATCTTCCCTTGCCGATTTTTCGGTGCAAGCCCGTTCCTCAAAATTCCTATTGTGGAAGACAATGAGTACTGGAGTATACGAAGCTACACGCGGGACAATGAGTCCGGAAGTATTCAGCGGACCCGCGCGAACGAGCGAATACTATAAAAACTTGAAAGCCGTATTGTCTTTTCGATTTGAGCTCCCCCACCTACCTAATTGTTCTTCCAAAGAAAAAGGTGGTCAGGCTCAAGAACGACATTATTGTTGTTCTTTTACTTGCCAACGCGTTGAGGAGGAGGTTTCCAACAACGTCCTCACTGCCGCGTCGATATTGTTTTATGCCCTTCCTGTGAAAAAATTTTACACTCCCCCCACTTTTTTTCGTTCTTTCAACAATTTACTGTCCATAACTATGCCTGCTGTGCGCACTAACAATTCCGCGACAGCCTGTGAGTCCTTGATCTTTTCTCTGATTCTGTTCATCACTAAATCGTTATCGCAGCACTGGAAGTGAGGACTGGCATGGACACACCAACTTCGCCATTACCAACGTTGGCCATAATCGCACCAACGCCTCGAGCATTCACGTTTCCTGCATCCCATAATCTTAATATTAGCCCCTACTCTACACCATCTAATTCACCTTTTGAACCCGATCTTAATAATCCTTTCGAACTCTGGTCTCCAGCCTCATCGTATTTATCAACACCTTCACCACTGACTCGAAATTTATCTCCCGACTCATCTGTATCAGTATCGTCACCTCAGTCGGATAGCCTTGACGCTGAGCGTCGGCCCCAAAAGGGCGACGAAGGCTATATCAAGCGACCGGAAAACGCATTCATCCTTTTCCGCCGCAAATGGTGCGAGGACCGGCAACAGGCCGAAGAAGAACTTGGGATTCCCTCAAATCGGAAGAAGGAACGCCAAGCGGATTTATCGAAAACTATCAGCCAGAAGTGGAAGAGTCTTTCGAAGAAGGATCGACAGTACTGGGAGGATTTGGCGAAGGAGAAGAAGAAGGTTCATCGGGAGATGTACCCTAACTATGTGTTTCGACCGCAGCGCGTAAGGGATAAGGATGGGCATGCGAAGAATAAGAAATATACCAAGCGGAATAGAGGACCAGGGAGGCGAGTGCAACGCGATCCGGATGGAGAGACGGCATATATGATTCCGGATAGGCGATTCGCTTCTGCCTCTAGTACACCTCCTCTGGCGTCCTACCACACTATCCGCATTCCTATTATTCCCATAGTCTCTCCCAAACCTCACTCCCTATCGTCTCCTTTCTTACCAGTGCCAAAAGTCGGACAGACCTTTTCGGGCACTGTGGGTAATATCACGCCAAATCTCGAGTCGAATTCAATGTTACATTCTGAAGCAGGTCTTCAGGTGATAACGGATTCATCATATTGGACTACCAGAGCTCAGGCTGACGACACGCTCCTATGGCAGTCCTCCGAGTTGATGCGAAATCTTTTCAACCTTCCAGCGCCTGAGACTCCAGAGTCGACAAGGTCCGCCGCGCAGCTTCAACCTCTCAGTATTAGTCCACTCTCGTCTGTAGCGTCGTCCCCCGCCTCCGGTCCGTTCACGCCCACTTCCGATCTCCTTGATCAACCCGCCTTCAACAATGCGCAATTGTACCCATACCCACTCAGTACCACCGGTAACTGTGGAAGTACTGATGACGCCACTCCTCAGGTACTTCGACCCGTCGATATTCAAGCAGATCTCGGTGCGCAACAAGATATTGTCCACAGCTATCCTTCGTGGCAGTCGCACAGTGCAATTTGGCAAGCAGAGCCGCACACGTTGGCTGGAAATGACTTTGACCTTCAAATTATTCCGCCTATAGAGCTCGGCCAAGGCATGACGATGCACGAGTATGACGACAGCGCTGTTTTTGGTATTGCACCTGCCGCTACTCTTAACGAATTTGTGGTGCATGATTTCGCACAGGAGTATTTTCTGCCGATGGATAGTTCTGGAGATGACATAGTCACCATGAACGAAGATTATTTGTCGCGCTGTGACGAGAACATGCAAGTATCCTGAGAACACATGGCGAGACCAAACTCGAGTATATCATTACTTTCCGTACGAACTGCTTGTAATTGCACCTTGTAACGCCTATGATATATATATATATATGAGTATCTGTGAAAATTTGACGAAATATTCACACCTGAAGTCCCATTCACTGGTCAGAAACTGTTGTTGGAAAACAAGTCAAGATAGAACGAGCATATCGCTTCGGTCAAGCAGATGCAGCTATTGTATTCGTATTCGCGATGAACGGTTTCATATACAACAGATAGCAGCCTTACATACGGCCGGATGCAGAAGATTTAGCAGAGATTGTCATAATTTGGATGCCACTATGGCTCTGGGCTTGCGAGTAGGTGTCATCTTCACATGAACGCCAGAAACGAGGATACGACGATGAGTAACGCTCCATATCTAAGGAAGTACGACACGTGAGTGGGGACCATCGGCAGATCTTGGTTCAAGTTCACTCACTTCTGTCTTGGCTGACACTACCCTTTTCCCTGTTGTCACACTAGTATTAATGATCCGTAGGTCTTCACCTCTAGATGAATGAGAGCGATTTCGGTAAACAGGAGCATCTTACGCACAAGTCTGCTGGAGCATGAAATACAACATTCATCGCCTGAGAGACGGTGACGACAGGCTTTCCAGTAATATACATTTGCAGTGCCGCCATGGCCAACGTCGAACAGCTGATTGCGCACATTGAATCTCCTATCAAAGCCTAGAATTGATGTTTGACGTACAGGTCGACCAGCAAGGCGGAGCATCCTCCATGAAGAATGCCAGCACCGTCAATCATATCTATGGGAGAATCAGTCAAAGAATATGTCATTTAAGTATTTCAAGATACCTTCTGCAACTCGAATACTGCATATCACCCTGGCTTCCTTTGAATGTGAATGCCCTTGTTGACTCAACGAAGCCTCGTCAATTGTTATTCTATTCACGACACCATCCGCAAAAGTTGTTCTGTATTTTCCTTCAATAAGGGTGTTGAAGGAGAGTAATGGATCCACCAGAAATTGTTTGATATCGTCAGATGCATTGCCTGATACGGTAGCTGGGACTTGCATAGGCCAAGAGCTCAGACAAAAAAGGTATGCCATGTGAAAAACCGGTAAGACCAGCTTTGCCCTTGCCTGATTGAATCAAAGTTCCCACAATCTCGCTTCATCAACAAACGGCAATGAGTTCATCACGATTAGTCGATGAACTTAGCGTTTTGCTCCAGGCATTGCATCTTCCTCTTACTCTTCAATCGCCCACAGATCTTACACCATCCCTCCTACTGGCTATCTTAGAATCCATTTTATCTTTTCGTCTACCGCTATCACCTAATCTTCGAAGTGCTTTATCCAGGCCTTCCACGTACAAGGAAGCCAGAGATGCGAAAATACAGTGCATGCAAATCTTTCTCGGGGTGCTTGAAACTGATATCTTGAAGCAGGATGTCGGGCTGAACAAGATTGACCCGAGAAAGCTGGCAAATGGTGACTGGGACGAAGTCGTGTATGTCGGGAAAATATTGTGCTGGATAGGAAGAGAATCCGGTATCACAGATGATGCGAGCTATGGCGAAGAACTCCACGCGTGGCGCTCGACCTCCTCTATTGCTCCTGATATATATGATACCTCAATATCTCATTCCTCGTCCTTGTCGTTACCTACTGCAGACACTAGTCACAGTCTACATGACTTTGACAATTTGCGCTCTTTCCAGGCAGCCTCCTCATCCTCTCAGCTGTCTCCTCTGGCTCTTTCTCGGACAAGGCGACCACACTGTATCCATGAGGTTCCGTCTCCGTATGCTCAGGATATACAGGATCTTACTACCATTGGGTCTGAAACATCTTCATCTTCTGTGCGATATTCAGGTTATATTCAACCTGTCAATGAAGAGCTAGAGCTCAGCTACTTCGAAAGTAGCAGGTTAGGTGATCGAGAGAACACGGAGATCGACGTTGGACAGAGCTTGAATCAGGTGTGTTAATTACGAGTTGACACTCTGTTCTTAGTATGTTGATCTTTTCTTAGGAACTTGCGGAACTCCTTGACCCGGATCCCCTAGCACGGACTATATCTCTCTTGCAGCAGCGAGTTTTTTTGTTGCGTGAACTCGCAAAATATTACGGCAGACGAGACTAGTGTCAGTCTGCGACGATTAGCTATCCGCATTATACTTGTCCTGAATGCTGGATCAATCACCAAAATCTCGATTATTGGAAAAACTGTATGCCCAATTTTGGACGGAGATGTCGTGCTGATTACGATTCACGACACAAAATTTCCGGTCTCTCAGTCAGCGTTTCCTTGTTATTCAATAGACCGCGCGCTCATGGTCTTTCGTTGTATCCCTCAAAAGCCAGACAAAATTCCCTCCATAGGCCCTGCTGCCCAAAGGGACGCATTGACGCGCTCTGACACTAACAATCTGCCGTCGGACGGTCGATGAATCTTACAACTTTGTCTCGAAAGAGTGGCTGCCCGTGACACCTTGTACTTAAAATCAGCAGCTCTTCTGTAATGGTAGCTTGCATTAGCCAAATTTCCGCTCATCACCGCCCCGTTTGTTTATTGTTTATCTGGTCAATTATACCTTCCCATTCAATTTTTTACAAGTATACATGCATACTATACAATTTTTTTTTTGTCAGACTCCAGCCGTGTTTTCGATATCTGCCACTTCCAAATCTTGTCTGACCAGAGCATCCACCTCGACCGGATCCCATCCAAATTGTGGTTCGATAATCGAGGACAACAAATCACCATTTATTGCTGTTGTATTCACTGTCTCAACCGCGACGCGTTCAAGAGCAGAAAGATTGTGTTCGCATTTTCGAAGATGGAGTATGAAGCGAGAAGTCAAAACTCCGGAAAGACTGAGGTGAGTGAGTTAGGAATTAGTAAAAATTTTGTGGGGGGGGGGGCAAAAAACAGAGGAGGTAGGACAACGAACGGAAGTGTAAGGGCATTCAAGAGGCGCTGATAGAATCCAACCTGAGTACTCGTGACGAAGATATGAATTTTGTATAGGATAACGTTGCGACCGACTCTTACCGGCGCGCGCTGGAAGAATTGGTCAAAGAAAGTCCGAACGTGTATGGTAGCATGTAGCATACTCACAAAATCAAGAATGACAGACGTTGTTGTAAAGACGGACATAAAGCTAGAACTCCCAGGTAACCACAGGAAATTGACTTCCAAAGAAGAGATGACTACCTGAAGTAAAGGATCCCTAATAGTACAACTGAACGGTGACATTTCAAGCTTCACTCATTGCAAAACCCGCACCTTGCTGGAATGTCAAATCCCAAAATCCTTTGATTGATTTACTGCACGAGGATCGATCTTTGAAAGTTTGAATGCACCGAATAGATATCAGGATTGCAGAAGAGAATTCAAACACCACCATCAAAATGGATAACAGGTCGTTCGCTGGGATTGGAGAGAATTGTTAACAATCATAGCACCGGGTTGACCTGAATACAACAACATACCTCTGATATTACAGAGGCAGTGAGATCAGATTAATTATCATTTGTTCAAAGCTTGCGATCTCTCACATTGGTATACTTGATGAGCCTACGCATCTCAAACCAGGCACATGCGCCTATGGGGTAGAGTTATGATGCAAGGTAAAGTCAATAGTGGTAACAGGCCGCACTTACTATGTCCAATCCAATACAGATGATCCAAATACTTGCCAGGTAAGCAAATATAACACGTCTTCGTCCCCAGACGGCATATGCTCGGGCCGTAAACGAAACTGTATACAGACCCATGTCAACTCGTGAAACGAAATCGAGGACGGAAGATCACCAGACACATAATAGCGGCTCGGCCCAAGATACTCAACGAGCCAACGATTTTGTACCAAGTATCACAGCTGCAGTGATATTGTGTTCAGTTCGGAAGAGCCCAACAGTTCGATGCACGGATAATCTAACTGTCATATCATAGGTCAGCGATTTCCAGATCACAAAAAAGAACATAGTAATGCGTATGTGTGACTTGCCCTCGGTTTTAACATGTGAGAAATAGCAAAGAGATATAAGATGTTCCCCAGGAGAGCATAATGACAGAGGATGTAAATGATGGTGGATACTCGGATCTTCGACCCCAGATATATTTGACCTGAGTAGTGCATAGGTAAGGGATGATTTCTAGCGGGAAGAGGAGAGTAACTTTCACCTCCATGGGAAGCGTTAGAATCCAGTCATACCAGATGAGCACTGCAAACCGATTTTGAACGATGAAGCGGAAGGGCAAAGAGAGTCACAAAAGTTTACCGATGCTAGCGTATTGGATTTCAAATTGCAAGTTGCTGTGCGAATAAAGGTCAGAGAATGAAGAATTCACGACGCTGGACGAACACATACTTTGTCTCTGCCATGTCCAGCCTGAGAACAGTCCAAACTGGGGTATCTACAAGGGCCATTTGTCGGATACATGAGCCAGTATATAAGCGCATCCTTATGTATATGAGCGGTAATGAACGTGCTACTATCAGCTAACCGAATCATTGCTAACAAGTGTTAAAACCAAAACAGTCGATCTATGTCAAATATAACAAGTGACAAAAGATCGTAGTTCATCAAGAAACTAACCGTTTAGAGAACCTGATGTTAGTATAGAATCGTTCATCATTAAAAGTTACTGACTGAAGTCCCTGACAATTTACCCAAATGTTATGTCTTTAAAATCCCCGAATTTAGCTTGGTTTGTCCGAGGATATGCCTAGCGAGTATATCCTTCTTTTGTTTCCAAGGATAGAGGTTAAACAAGGCCCTACATTACACACTAAAAATACACTGAACAAGGTGTATGTACAGTATCATTCAACACCCTGTACTACGGTACCGGCCCT
The DNA here is from genome assembly GCA_027886635.1 of Lentinula boryana. Lineage (NCBI taxonomy): Eukaryota > Fungi > Basidiomycota > Agaricomycetes > Agaricales > Omphalotaceae > Lentinula > Lentinula boryana. Next base: position 4,705 of record MU790901.1, on the reverse strand, counting down.
AGAGCTGCTCTTCCGGAATTCTTCCAGTAATATATTCAATGCAGAGAAGCCCTCAACTGCCTTGAGCTTCTCAAATTTCCTCGCATCATCCACTGCCCTCACTTTTGGGGCGGGCCGAAGACGCGGCAACAGTGGTCAGGACATCAGCGCAAAAGCATTGCATTGAAAAAATTAATCAAATCCAGTACGAAGATGGCGGGAAAACTTGTGCACAAAAAGTCCTTGGAAACAATGATTTGAGATCTTGGTCGTCGAAGTGTATCGTAATTTGGAATTTGGGTCAAGCGGTTGAAACGTCAATGAATAGTACGAATGTGCCCAAGTAACAATATCCATACCGCTAAAATCGTACCAAAAACCGATGTTTTGTTCGAAGGCAGGACCTGACTGATGATACAAAATCTGGGGGTGTTTTGTCCAAATTCTGGACATACATCAGGGATCCTCATAAATCTCGTGGCAGATATGATAGACTAAGTTTGGAGCTGGTTGAAGACGGCCCTTGTTGCAGACGCAGTCATCAACGAATTGACGCATGGGGACACATACAAGATTTCAGTGTTCTAGAATGTTGCGAGAATCAAGCATCAGATTCCCCAATTCGTTCCATACTTACAGTAGGATAGGCGACCAATAGATAATTCAACTTTGTGAATGGCTGTCAACCGTATTGCGAAAAGGTTTAACCATAATGAACCTTACAGAAAATATCCTGGGTCGTCGAACGATGGTTCAGAAGTTTCAAGAAACTAAACAGCGGAATCGCCAAACGTACACAGAAGGAAAGTTCAAAGATTGGGGTCGAGCCGAGAACAGAAACCGGCAGGGCAGGTTCCCACGGGCTCCGTTCTGCCTAGGTGCCCACTCTTTCTGCGGAATTCCTGCATACTTTCGCAACCTTCTGCGAACTCCTACAGATCTCTTGTAGTCATCTGCAACCTCCTGCCAGCTTTTTGTACCAGCCCTGTGTACCTAATTTCCTTCGAAATGACAAAGACTCACTGAGCTTTTTTCGGGTGTATCCGCACGTCCTTATCCTCATTGTATCGGGTTTAATTCTTGAAAGTCTTGTTTTGTGGAAGGATAACTGATCTATCAGAGAGCTCTTTTAATCAAAGTCAACACGAATGAGCGCTGTCTCGCCGGTACAGCCGATGTTGGACAATTACCCCTCTATCGTTCAACGATCCTAGTCTCAGTCCCCTGAGAATTTCCTATAATAAGGGTCATGGCGACCAACTTCCACTCAACGCTCAACCTATTCAAACCCACAACTCTATCTACAACCTAAAACATACTATGACTTCCACTTTTTATGCTGATGCGGTACTCTTCGACATGGTATGAATTTTGTACTTGGCGGTCGTTGGACGCGCTTTAACACGTTGCTTTCTTCAGGACGGCACTCTGACTGATTCCATTGCCGCTGTTGAAGCCGCTTGGGGAAAAGTCGCGAAAGATATGGGCCAAGATCCTGAACATGTTATCGCTGCTACTCACGGAAAGCGGGCTATCGATAACCTTGCCCAGTTCAAGCCACACATTCTGTCCCACCAGATGGATGGTGAAGTGCAGACGTTCGAGGAATCCATCCTTTTCTTTGCAGACGCATACGCTAATCATGGTCCTGGTTCACGCCGATCTTCTCCGACCTCATACATTCCTGAATCCGCGCTGGACTCCAGGGCTACCACTCCCTCTTTGACATCTGCGAACTCAACGCCATCTTCTCGCACTTCCTCTGACGTGCAATCTTCACGCCGTCCATCGTTTGCCACCAGACTCAGCGATGCTTTGATTGCTGTGCCCAATTCCGAAGACCATTACATTAAGATTGTTGATTCACCAATCGAAGAGGATACCGTCGATGAACACTTCAGTGACAAGAGCCAATTGAGCCAACTTGAAGCATGGCAAATCGAGGCCGCTGCTGTCGACCGCTCGGTTCGTATCCTTCCTGGGGTGAAGAAGATGATCGAATCTATTCCTGATGGACGATATGCTGTCGCTACTTCTGGAGCAAAGACTTATGGTTCGTGGAAGAGCCTCTGCTGTTTGCCATATCTAACATCTCCTCTTGCAGCTTACGGATGTATGAGTCGTGTTGGCATTACCCCTCCGCCAGTAACTATCACTGCTGACGACAAGAGGCTGAAAGCTGGGAAACCTGCACCAGATCCCTTCCTACTTGCTGCCGAATGCCTCGGTTTCGATCCGAAAAACTGTGTTGTGTTCGAAGACTCTCCCAGTGGTATTCGGGCAGGCGTCGCGAGCGGTGCAATTGTCATTGCCGTCTGCACCAGTCACGAACGGTCGAAGATCGAAAATTGCGGCGCGCATTTTGTCGTTGACGACATGGAGAAGGTCGAATGTGAATTGGTTGAAGGGCAGCTCAGATTTACCATTCTTGCATAATTTATCCATGTGCTCAAATCCCTCATTGTTTCGCAATCGTGCTCACTTTTTGTGACGGATACTTTATACCCAGCGCACATATCTTGTAAATATGAATATCAAAAATATATATCAGTCCAAAAATCGTTTCCATTGATATGAAGGAAATTAGCAGTTCTGGAAACTTCAGATACAGCCAGCTTCCGGTCAGGATCGTATTAGCCATCGATGGGAGGACGGAGGATCATCCCGATTAGGAGGACCATAAAATTTTTCACTGCCACCCCAGAACTCGCACGCTCCTTCGTCTCATCTCTCATCTCTCCAGGTCCAAAGGCAAGTGTATTTAATCATATTGCGTGAAGACTGCATAATTCATAGGTACACAAAGATCAGCGACATAAAACATAGTGCATAGAAAATGTAGAACAGTGCATAAATAAAGTCGAGATGAGCTTTTTCTACTGAAATTTCTCTACTCATTACAACTTCCTTGCTAGCTTTTCAAGGAAATCAAGTGTCGCGCCAAGAGGTCTAGCTGGCTTCAAGCTCCAATCGGGCTTTGAGATGACACCTGGGGTGGGTGGTTCGATAGCCTGGTGGGGGTGTCGTCGAATGGTCCGTTTAGGTGACTGTTCCACTGTTGGATCGCGTGGATCAGACGCAAAGTACGGGACGGACCAGACTTCATAATCGTCGTCGCTAATGGATTCCTCAAGGAGTCCGTAAGACTTGGAGGAAACTCCAAGATAGGTGCTCCAGGGGGACAGGACGATATCAGGCTTCGGTTGCAGGGACTCTTTGGGATGGGGTCCCGTCCGCTGCATGTAATACTCGTGTTTGTTTATTTCATCCTGGAAATGACAAGCATGAATATTAGATGCAATAGGCGAGGAAACTCATTGCAGTAAGACCTACCGCTAAAGGATAACGGACGAAGCTGTTAGTCGATCTATCATCATCTCTCAATTTGACACAAGCGCTTGCAGAAGATGTGCGCATCTGTGGCTCGTATGGACTTTCCGGGTTGGATGACTCGGACATACCTTCCACAGATCTACAATGGTTGCATCGCCTAGGATGAAGGGGGCAAGCATGGGCATAGTGACTGAACTTGGGTAGCTCCCGAGTTAAGGGTTCGGATGTTCGAGGTTGCATCTTTGCTCGGTGTATTTTTCCAGGGACAGACGAGGGATGTAAGAATAAAGAACCGTCCAAGAGACATGATGGCGACAGCAGCGCCTTGGGACGTCCTAGCATAGGGCGAGAATTTATCTCCTAATTGATGGTCAACTACTAGGTATGTAAAAAAGAACTCGTCATACTTACTTCAACACAACATTGATAATAATATATGACGAACATCGCAACGGTAGCGTTTAGAAGGAAAGGTGCGAGAGCCAGTTGGGTAGTTGGTTAGCTGTAGAGCCCTTGTTGCCGGCACGTTCTTTTTATACATTCCAAATGGTGCGGGAACACTATCAGTTATCAACTCATTGAATTTTGGCAGAAATGTGGAATCAGCATGCTGGAGTCATTCCAGAATTCAAGGGACTGACAATCGCCTAAATCCAGTTAGCTGAGGTGTGCTTTGATCGGAGTTTAATCGAGCTTGTGTTAGACATGTTGCAAGGTGAATATGTACTGGTCTATAGAATGACTATTAACGGCGACACGCTGAAGCTGGTAAATATCCTCATGTTAGACACGTACAGCAACAGCGTCATCACTCAAGTTGTGGGCGTATATATACAGGTACTCTGCGAAAGGGGGCATGGCCATAAGCTCAAATCAAGAGTGTCGTCATTCAAATTGTGTATTTGGACAGGTCATCGCCATATGTACACCCAAAGAACAGGCGATGCTACAGCATCTCCTCCCCAAGGCCTGAATGCCCTTCTTGGTAGGTCCAGAATTTATACAGATGGCCTAACTGGAAAACGAAACTGTCAAATCCTCAGCGGAAGAGAAATGCGCATTTAATACGTTGGACATCCTTCGATCTATATTTCATTTCCCAATCTTGCAAGCTGTTGTATTTCGAACAGATTGTACGCTCAACAGAGCCCACAAAGTCACTGCCAGGACGTTTCTGAAGACCTATCAGAAAGGGATGAAGCAGTAAGGTAAGATCCGTTATAATATGACTACGACCGTGCTATCAGCGAGGATGTTAGGTTCCACAGTGAATGTTGGGAGGAAGCTACGATCTCCGAATCAGCAAAACCTGGGTTTTGCTCCCAGAGCTGATAGCACAAAAGGACGCCATTTATACTTGACAGAGCTGGAGATCTCTGGACAGTGCCAACTT
>MU790900.1:0-20649 GCA_027886635.1 Lentinula boryana | reverse complement strand
TCACATGTATGTAAACAAAAGAAAAGGAAAAGATAAAAGAAAAAGTATAATAGGATAGATAAAATGAAAATGAAAAAGAGTCAATTCGTAACAGTTGTGAGGTCGAATTGTTTGAAGAGGGTTGTCCTGAGAATCCGGTTCCGGTCGGTTTATTCTTATTGGCGAACCAAGGCTTCTTCCCTTGATTCTGCCCGGTAGTCTGCTGGTTGTTTCCTTTAGACTGACTGGTGGATGGGTTAGAAAATTGAGGCAAAGGATTTTGAAATCCCTTCTTTCTGGCATTCGAAGCCTTACCGCCCGATCCAGAGCTACCTTGCCTAGCTGCCTCTCTTTTCTTTTCTTCTTCCCTCCGCCAGTAGTGATTGTCGATTCAAAGAACCTCGGCGCGATATTCGGCGAGATTCCTGGGCTCCAGAACACGGGCCATTTCGTCCTTGATTCGGGACGCCAGACCGTGTTGATAAGCCCACTTCAAGGAGCTGGAGTTCCAATCTGTAAGGGCTGCGAGTGAATTGAATCAGATGTTGAATTTTTAGACCAATTCATTTTCTTTCATCCTTATATTCCCCAACTTGTCCTCTGCATCCCCCTGGGCGTCATAAAGACCAAAGTTGTCTTGTAACTCTTTTACGAGTGCCGAAAAGGAGCTCGTCCACATTGGAAGGGAGACCGCATTTGGATCGAGAATGTCTGGCTTGAACCATTTGCGAGCAGATCCACTCAAGTAGGAGAGTGTGTAGGCAATCTTCCGTTGATCAGTGAAATAGTTAGGATGATCAAGGAAGACTAGGGATAAGGAAATGAGGAAAGTTTTAAGTTTTCGAGGTTCGGAACCATTGAATACATCAGGTTCCTTAACCTTTGCTTTGCTCGACTCGGACAGTTCTGTTTGCATACCTGCGATAGCATCACCTAGTCCATCGAGTGTTCCTCAAAACGCTTGAAAGGTTTGTAGTACCTCCCTTTCGTAAATAGAATTATTCGGTGGTTCATTCAGTCTCCTAGGGCTCATTGATCCCCTGGATCCTCCACCGCCTGGTCCTCCAGGTCCTCCCGGTCCACCAGGTCCACCACCGCCAGGTCCACCAGGTCCATCGCCACCTTCCGGTCCTTCGGGATCTATCAGCTCCTCAGCGTCAGCTGGATTATCCTCTCCATCCTGATGTTCTCCTTCGGCTTGTTCTTCGTCTTCCTGTCCCTCAGGAATCTGAGTCTGTTCCGGTGCATTCCAAGATAACAGTTGTCCGAAAAGAGTTGTCGCAGTAGGAGAAGGGGGTATTCTTGAAGATGATGCTGTAGCGATTCGAGTAACCATCCGGGGTGTTCTAACCTGAACCGGCATTCCATCGGCAGTGTATAGTGTTTGTATTTCATAATCTAATGTTTCGGCGTTGCCACCAATCGCAAGTTCCTGTGTGACTTCCATCGTAGGGAGAGCGGTTGCCGTAGTTGGGCCGAAAACATTAGTCCTTCTTCGGCCACCCAAAGCGGAGATGGATTCAGAATAAGGTGCAAACAATTGATCATTTGCTACAAAAGGGTTTGGCTCTTCAGCTTGATTAGGAACGTCGGAATTGTCAGTCGTAGCTGTATGTGTCCGGTTCCTTTGGGCTTGTCGAGTCATCGGGGGCGCCATTAAGTTGGTTGGAAGTATATAAAACGATGTTAGCGAGATATTAGTTAAAATATACTGTTAAGACCGTGCCGGTGAGGTTCCGTAGGGTCTTAGGGGAGTGGATAAGGAAAGGGATTAATCGATTAGTCTCCGGTGATCGATCGGTAATCGATCGGTCAATTGAGATAATGGAAATGAGTATAATTGAACAAGAACCTTAACACTATTATCGATAGTGTCCTCGCCACGTTGCGGGGTTCCGTGAATGTTCAGAAGAGAGTATAAAGTGTAAAGAGTGTAACTGCCCAAGGGGTCAGAGACCCCAGGGTGGTTAAGAATTGGGCTGGCCCAGCAACCCCCAGGGGGGGAAAGAGCTGGTTACCAGCTATAGAGAGCCTCAGATCACCAGATGTACACAAGATCCAATCTATTGGAGTATATACAATGAAGGTGAACAAGAATAAGGCCAAAGATTACATAATATCTAAGAATCCACCTGACTGCCCTAAACCTAACCCTAACTGCCTAGAACTGGCAATGCCGCCGGTTACAAAGAGCGTCCGGATATTGACCGTTGACGTTTCGGATGATGAGGAAGAGTTAGATAGTTCCGGACGGAGTTCAGCAATGATCTAAGTTGATATTTAAACTGGAGAACTACCTACAAGATGCTACAGCTTATATACTAACTAACCTAATTGTTAAATGATAAACAATAAGGATTCTAAATAAAGCTATAGTAACTGTGAGTTGTTCTCACTAATAGAATTAAAAGACAATAACGTGAGAATGGATAAGTAAACACATTTGAGTCAATCAAATGCGTCGTACGGTTCGAGATCAAACCGGAGGAAAATGAAATGTACAAGTCGTTTCCGATCACCAGAAACTCCATACGGAAGTCTGGAGGCATACTCGTAACAAAAACCCGATTCCCTAACTAGACGCTGGGACGTCTATCCTAAAGAGGGGGATACCGGCTACGCGCAAGTTAACCTGCATAATTTCAGACCCATTTTCACCAATGAACAACTAACTACTTCCCTATGAGCTACATTTTTAGAAGGCCCTGCACTCCGTGCGTCAATTATAATGGATCTCGAAGCACTACACTCCGCTATTTGAGACTCCGTCGATCAAAGCAATCGTGGGCGTAACCTTTGCAAAAGACAAAACAAACACTCGTTGGACAATGGGTAATGATAGACTGCTAAAACTTGATAATCACATTTATGTTCCTAACCATTCTAACCTTTGTCTTAAAATCTTACAATACTTTCACGATCACCCTCTTTCAGGTCATTTTGGACAGAACCGGACCCTTGATTCAATCAGACGCCTTTACACTTGGCCGAAGATACGGGAATTTGTCTGCGACTACATCAGCTCATGTACAGTATGCGGTTGTAACAAACCCCGTCGACACAGACCCTACGGTCTTCTCAAACCTCTTCCGGTTCCCAGCCAACCATGGGATTCAATTTTGATGGACTTCATTGAACAACTCCCGAACTCCAACGGACATACAGCAATTCTCATCATAGTGGACCGCGCTTCTAAACAAAGCATTTTCATCCCCACTAATGACAAAATCACGTCCGAAGGATTAGCGGAGTTATTTGTCCATCACATTTTCTCCAAACATGGAGTTCCAAACCACATTACCTCAGATCGAGGATCAGAATTTGTCTCCACCTTCTTCCGCGCACTCGGCGAAGCTTTATCAATGAAACTACACTTTACTTCTGGTTATCACCCGGAAGGCGACGGTCAAACAGAACGAGTTAATCAAACACTAGAACAGTACATCCGGATTTACTGTGTGTATCAACAGGACGATTGGTCCAAACTACTGCCCATCGCGGAGTTTGCGTACAATAATGCTCCTAACGCATCCACTGGTTTAACTCCATTCTTTGCTAATAAAGGTCATCACCCAAACATCTCGGTGAGACCGGAGATTGACATTCGCTCTGACAAAGCGATGGACTTCGCTGTTAATTTAGATGAGATTCATTCTTTCCTCCACGAAGAAATTACTAACGCGCAAGCTCGATACAAAGAGCAAGCGGATAGAAAATGTATTGCTCACCCCAAATTCCCTATTAATTCACAGGTATTTGTTTTAGCGAAACACATCCAAACCACGCAGCCAACAGAGAAGTTCTCCAAAAAATATTTCGGACCTTTCACCATACTCGAGCAAGTAGGAACTCTCTCGTACAAACTCCAACTCCCTTCCTACCTCAATCGTATCCACCCCGTCTTTCACGTATCCCAACTAGAGCCTTACACACCAAATACCATTCCCAATCGCAATCAACCTCCTCCGCCACCCATCGAAGTAGACGGAGAAGAGGAATACAACATCGCTGAAATTTTGGACTCTAAGTTGGATCGACGATACAAGAAGTGCCCGCTACGTTACTATATCCGCTGGGCTGGATACGAAGGAATGGACAAGGAATTCTCCTGGGTTGCCGCAAACAAAATTCACGCAGACGAACTTGTCCCAGCTTTCCACCTTCGCTACCCTCACAAACCTGGTCCGAATTGACCACTCATCCTCTTCCATTACTTATTAACCATCATTCCTATCATTTACTTATTCATCCTAATCATCTTCCTATTCCGTCTCCGCAGGTTCCTTCCCCACAAAGCGGAGCTCACTTCCACTCATAACTCCTGCCAATCTCACACAACCCCTTCCCCTTACTTACTATACACTCAACCACAAAAGAAGACAACCAAATCAAATTATCAAAAAAATAAAAACAACCAAAATACTAGTAGTTTAGGATAGAGAGTCCAAAAAGTATGTAAGTAACTACAGGTCCACCACAGAGTTCACTCCGCTCGCTTTTTTCCTTCATGAACTTCTTCCCTTTTCTCTTCCTCACTCTTCTCTTCCTCTTCACCTTCTCCATCCTTCTCTTCTTCCTCTTCTTCTTCCTCGTCAACGGTGTTCTCTCTTCCCATCTCCCTCTCTTCCCTTCTCACCAGGATTGCCGCGATCCGTTTGATCGCCATCGTTGATCAACTTGCGAACCTCTCCAAGGCTCCGAGTCAGTGTTCCAAACCATCCAACTTCTCCCCAAATTCTATCCCTCCAAATTTCTTTTCCGCGATTCTCCTCGCGTTGCCCAAGTATTCCCCCTTCTCCACAATGTTGATTCTGGGTCGCTTGGTTCGACTTCTCCGCAACGCATTATTTCCGGACCAACTGCATTGTTGCCGTTGGCGGTGACATACGATGCAGGCCTGGGTTTTCCGACCACTGGATTGGGGTTTACAATCCGATGGCCTCCCTTGCGAGACACATCACAGACATGGAGTTTTGTTGGAGGGTCCCGGTTCCTCGTCATCGTCATTGTCATCCTCTCCTGATCCGGGATCAGAGTCACCACTGGGAAGACCTCCAATCTAAAAAAGAAAAGTTAGCAAGTAAAGAACAAAAAATTAGGACTACTCACCCGACCAACCATCCTGATGCGGTTTCTCTTAACTCCCTGCGGAGTATTACCCTTGTCCTTCTCCCCGTCAGCGATCTCCTCATCCGACGAATTGCGAACGATTGCCGCCGACTTGTAAATCCCGCGATCCATTCACTTCTTATTTCTTTTCCTCATCGTTAAGCGATGTTAGTTAACCCTTTTGGACATTCCTTTGTTTTCCAACATGCAGTCCACATGTTTAATCTACCTATCCGGAGATAGCAAAGTGGCGCGTACCTTAGCTAGCTGTAAAGTATAAAGCTATGATATCCAGTAGGTAGTACCCTAGTTTAAATATCGACTTTGATAGCACCCTTTGATAGTGGTAGTCATCTCAATAGATAATAACTCCTTCTATTTCACCTTCGACTACCTCAGTACGATTGCGGAGTTCCCATGATCGGAATTACCTTCTGTTACCCTCGCTTTCGGACCGCAACATGTCGAGGACGATATTAATAATATCGCCAACATCCGACTACCTCCGAAGGATCCAGTCCCCTCCGATAGCTCATTCCTCTTAGCGTTGGACTTTATTCCACGGAGATTTACTCCGCTTTAACCTCATCCGATCCTCCTTTGTGCACGATCATAACACATGGCCCTAACATGAAGTTGAATTGGAGTTCAACTCCACAGGGTAAAGTCCAATGCAGGATATCAATCTGAGTAAAGGTAGTATGATCCTTCAGAGGTGTAGTTGTTACGAATTGATTCTTTTTCTTTTTTTTAATTTTCTTTCTCTTTTAGTACTTAGATGCCCATTCCCTTTTAGGTACATTAGCACTGTAGGCGCTTGTATGCGCATCTGTATTATTCTTTTATCTTTCTTTTCCTTTACATTTGTTTATGTACACGTGACAGCCTTGCTGCTCTTGCGTTATTGTAATTACTGTAGATTGTCAATGCAACTCTCCCATGTCTGTCAGACCATTGACAGATCATCGCCGTTTACCTTCGGTAACCACATGCTCTTTATATTGCCTTGTTGTTTTGTCATTGTATACGGACAGCCATACTTATGGATACGGGCTACTCTTATTGTGGAGCCTCACAGCTACAACATGAGATAGTTCTCATGGATTCATCTTAGGATATGTATATAAGGTAGCATACCTCATAGAGTAGTCTCTATCTCTGATCTTGTCTATTCTCCTCGGTAGCTAGACTTGTATTTGGAGCTCATCTCCTGTTGCCTTTAGATACTATCCTCTTTGATCTTTTCTCATTGTGTGACGCCTGGCCTTTTGTGAGCTAGCGAGTTGCTGACAGTAGTAGGATGTTGGTGATATTATTAATATTGTCCCTGACATGTTGCTGTCTGATAGGAAGGTAAAGAAGAATAAAGACTTAATTCCAATCATGAGGAACTCCACAATCATACTGAGGTAGCAAAGATGACAGAGTGAGTTGTGGATTATCTATTGAGATGACTACCACTACTAAAGGGTGCTATCATAGGCATGATGTAAGCGCCTCTCGCGCTTAACTCCGGCTTCTCGGCTGTCGGGACTACATATAGCCCGGACTACACTTACTTCTTCCTTCTTCTTCCTCTTTCCTTTACATCACACACTTATCGTACGATTATCACGCATCGCTCTCAAAGAATACACAGTGTTCTTATCAAGCTGTCTGACGTGAGTGTAAGCGTTTTCCACCCGGAGACAGATGGTTCCAGTGAATGCTCCAATAAGACCATTAACCAGGCAATCCGTTTCCATGTGGAGCGTAACCAACGCGGTTGGGTTCGCGCCCTACCTAAAGTCCGGTTTGATATAATGAACTCGGTGAATTCTTCCACGGGACTCTCGATGTTCCAATTACGCTATGGTCGGTCCCCGCGGATTATTCCTCCCCTCGTTGGACCAGACGGTATGCCTAAGGACAGGCCTGGCACGGATTCTAAGGAGGCCGCGGCGTTTTTGAATCACCTCGCGACGCTGGAACGTGAAGCTCACGATAACCTATACTGCGCGAAGGTCTTACAGGCCTACCATGCCGATAAGTCGCGGGGGCCCTGCGAGCTGCTCGAGGTCGGAGATCTCGTCTTGCTGTCTACGCTTCACAGACGTCAGGCGTATAAGAAGGCAGGTGAACAGAGGGTGGCTAAGTTTTTCCCTCGTTTTGATGGTCCTTATGAAATCATAAAGGCGTACCCGGAAACTTCCCATTACACTCTTGATATCCCGTCCCAACCTAACCTATTTCCTTCCTTTTACGTCGATCAACTCAAGCGTTGGACACCTAACGACGCAGGTCTTTTTCCCAGCCGCGAACACGCATGGCCTGCGCCCGTCATTGTTGACGGTGTTGAAGAGTATAACATTGAACGTATTCTTGACTCACGCAAGCGGGGACGCGGCTGGCAGTTCTTAGTACGTTGGTCAGGCCAACCATCTAGCGAAGACCGCTGGTTGTCCTACTCTTCCTTACGCGATTGCGCCGCGTTGGATGACTGGGCTTGTTCAGGTGGCGACGGCCCAGAGAACATGAACGGGTCTTGAGTCTTTTGTTATGGATTTTATTCTGTGATTTCCTGTGCTTAACTTGCTAGTGATTGTTGCTCTCCTTGTTACTGACTGTACTACGTTTTTTTTGAAACGGGGGAGGGTGTAAGCGCCTCTCGCGCTTAACTCCGGCTTCTCGGCTGTCGGGACTACATATAGCCCGGACTACACTTACTTCTTCCTTCTTCTTCCTCTTTCCTTTACATCACACACTTATCGTACGATTATCACGCATCGCTCTCAAAGAATACACAGTGTTCTTATCAAGCTGTCTGACGTGAGTGTCGTTGTGTACGCAACGCTTACACATGAATATCTAAATAAGTATCCTTTCTTTTGAAAATATATTGATTCTACAAACCTTTCTTTTGTGGGAGTCCTTGATTGTAACAGCTTCAAACATTGCCCATAGGATTGATCACTAACAGTGGACAAAATTTGAGAAAGAAAGGTTCAGGAATTCAGGGGCAGCACTGCCAGCCATCATTTTTGCCTACTGTAAAGTCATTGCACCTTATCATTTCAAACATCGCAGAAAGTCATAAAATTTACATGAGCATGTAGATACAAGCAAGAGCAATGGCCATATCAAACATATGTGAGAGATACTGAAAGCTGAGAGCTGTAAGTGTGCTGGAAGATTGGGGCGGGAAGATTGGCTGAAAGAAATCGAAAAATTCCCGCCGCGCCTTATGTTCTGCAAATGACTGTAAAGTCATCAACGTTTCAGCTCCAACATTCTTCGATCAGTCTCATATTCTTTTCCAGATCAAGGGTATATTGGAAGGCCTCCTCCTCTGAGCGAGAACCACAAGTCATCACTGCGTGCCGCAAGGCTGCTTTCACAGCAGCTGGCATTTTGTTCGAAGACCTAAGTAAAGAGAGTAAGATTAGAGATTAGAGATGGGAAATGATAAGAAACAAGTTTGCGCACGAACCCGGATATGAAAACATACGCGCCCAATTCATCAAGGAGTTTCCATATTCGAGCCGCATCTTCGATCATGAGATCCTGGACGTAGGTTCTCTTCACGCCCTCTGGCCCATCCCGAGAGCATGCGATTCGGTAAGTAAGGTTATAGTCAGCAGAATATTCTTGCCATTCGGAAGCATAGTGTTGGTCCTTTTCGGCAGAGCGACACCCAAAATACAACGTATTGTCTAAGAGACAGATTGTTAATTATGTCCTATGATTGACACGAGATAACAATGTCAGTACCATACGCTTGTGTTTGAATTCGTTCTTCGATCACTGCTCTCATTGGCGCTACACCCGTCCCAGGACCGATGCAAATGATGGGAACACCATTGTTCATCGGAAGCCGTATGAAACCTTTCAGGATTCCGATCCTGAGTTGGTGACCTGGCCAACAAATGCATATAGGCCTCCGAAAGTCAAGTTACGAAAGCTAGATGTGGACTGACCTGGTCGTAATCGCGATATATACATGGAACAAACTCCTCTGCGGGGTATTTTGAGCTTGGTCTTGTACCTGACCATTGCAACACAAAGATGTATTACACGGGGGTGTTTCTAACAGCAGGTCAATTCACGAGAGAATACAAATGAAATGAACGCTTGCCTTCAGAGAGCTCGCAATTGAAAACTGACGAGGCCTAAGTGGAGGAAAAACATCAAATATGTAGTCCTTGGGGATATGAACGTGGCGGAAATCCGATAACACTTCCTGTATCGTGCGTCTAACCCGAAAACAATAGTCGTAAAGCTCGTCCTGTAAAAATAGCGATGTAAAAACACGAAGCAAAGAGAGAAGGTTTACCTTACAGCATGCTCTGACGAAAGAAATTCGGTCAACCGCTCCTTCTCTGCTTCATCCGACGTGAAATGGCAAATATATTTGAAGAAGGTCCTCTTCGGAACAGCATTGAAGTCTAGGTAGCGACTAAAGATCGACCTCAGAGTTGAAAATCGCGGTAGATGGTCGGGAAGAGATTGATCTAGATCACAATCGTTGAGTGTTCGAAGATAGAAATCACGAACCAACCTGTGTATACATGATTTATCTCCAATAAATCGTCGGCGAAATTTCCCCAGCCCATTTGAGAAAGAAAGCTCTCGACTTCATCTCCGTTGACGATAGGATGTAACAGGGCTACATCACCCGGAGAATATCTGAATTTATATAAGGGGCCTGTTATGTGGCTGAGCGGATACGTACTCAACGTCGTCTTCGAACTCAAGCTCTATATGACGGACATCCTGATGCCAGTCTTGGGCCGTCATGCGTGTGTTACACTTGACAGTAGCCGAGTGATAATCATTGTCATGTTCCAGAGGATCATCCAAGGTGACTTGATGATCTGAGTAATTTTTTAACGATACACGAGCTGAGGGTGTTTGGCCCGAAGATATTGTATGCAGTCCGGGTGAGAGCGGCATGAGTTCGAGCAATGCATTGGAAAGAGTTCTCAGCCAAGGCTCGAATGCCCCGTCTATCCTAGGACTAGATCGGCGAACACTGTGAAGCAAGAACAAGAACAGGACGAACCCGAGAATATGTTGCTCGTCTCCCTCTGCGCATTCACATAGTTTGAATGCTCCCAAGCCCTCTAATCGGCGCGTTAAACGTTTTGCAGGCCAGCAAAACTTTTCATATGCAGTATCGCCCAAGCCAAAGACCGTAAAGTGCACATCTTCGAGAAGATCCGGTGGTAAATTGGACACCAGCAATTTCTTCCAAAAAACTGTCATAGATCTTGGTTCTGCGCCAGATCCTGTAGTCGACACGATGAATATCACTAGTGTTTCTGTGAGGAGATCTTCCTAACGATGTCATTCAGTGCACAATTCTGGACTTGAACTAGAGAAATTTACAGCAGAGTAAGCATCCATGCTAAGGACACGGGATTGGATGTGCAATCTTCGACATTCTCGAGAAACACGGTCTGCTACTTCCTGTGCGGTGCCAGTCTCTGTAGCGTATAAAGTCAAGGCTTGTCGGTCCAGTTCAGTAGACATGGTTATCAGATAAGATGAAATAGGAGACCAATCCGCCGGGACGTGTCGCCGGTTTCGCTCCTCATTGACCAACCACGCTAGGAACACCCTGAGCAAATGTGGATCATTTTACGCCAGTTCCTTACACTATAGCTCACCTAATGGCTCCAAAGCTATATCAAGAACTAGAAAAATATGTGACAGATTTGGAAAAGAAAGCGTCGAGTTTTCCACCCCAACTACTTGTTGTTTCCGCCTTCGCTGCTGGTGCTATCGCCTCTATTGGAGTTGTGAGAATACATGGGCGATACTTCAAAAGGATACAGAACAGTGACTGGATCACACCCGAAAGCCTTCAAAAGAAACGCTGGATTAAGGGTGTTGTATTGAGGTGTGAGCTCAAATACTTCCTTTTTGTCAGAGTTTGGCTGTATTCATCGTGTTGTAGTGTAGGAGATGCGGATAACTTCCGGTGGGCTATTCCATGTCAGTCTCCGCAATGTCGAGTGACATGGGTTGGCACAGATTGTACCACACGCCTGGCTTCGGATGGACATGGCCATTGAAATTCCGACGCGTCCCCTCCACGCCGAAAGAATACAAGAACCGAACTATACATATACGCATCGCTGGCGCAGATGCTCCGGAGGTATTCATCTATCTTCTACTGGCGAACAAACCAATGTTGATTGCTTAGGCTGCTCATTTTGGCCGTGTAGCTCAACCATTCTCAGAAGAAAGCTTGGCTTGGCTATCAGATGAAATTCTCGGTCAAATTGTCTACTGCCAATTAATACACCGCGACCAATACGCTCGCATCGTAGAATCCCAATCACTCTCTACTGTCTATATCGCTTGAACTGACACCTGTCGTTGTACAGGTCGCGAACGTTGTCACAAAGAGGAGATTCCTACCAGGATCTCTCTTCGGTAACAGTCTCGCGCTTAAGATGATCAAATCAGGATGGGCTACCACATACGAGCAGGTTAGAACAATTCAACTTCATGATCTTCATTCAGTTCAACGCTGAACGCTTACTGCAGGCTGGGGCAGAATATGGGAAATGGGGTAAAGAAGAGTTTCTCAAAGCAGAGATCGGTGCAAAGTGAGTGTAATCGTTGAAAAATCCTCTTCGAATTACTCGTAGATGTAGAGCTAATGTCTCCACTCGCAGAGCTTTACGACTAGGAATGTGGAAGGATGGAACTCAGGGGGAAACTCCAGCAGAATATAAACGTCGCCATGCTCAAACAGAAAACGCGCCTGCTTCCAAAAAGGCAAGTGCCGAAAGCACGACTCCCTCAAATTCTTCTCGGTCGTTTCTTAACAAACTCAAGTTTTGGTGACGACTGTATGTTTATAACAAGTGGTCGACCGTGTAACTTTGCTTTCATGAATACTTGTGTCATTTATTGCCGTTTGCAAAATAGTTCGGACCAAGCACTCTCACGCTTGATTTTAGTGCTTCTGGGTGTAATTCTTGCGCGACTCATATCTCCCCCATTTCTCAACTGATCTCCTTAATTTTTAGTACGATTTCACGCTGGGGTGTATCTGCAGGTCGCCCCATACTTAGATATGCAATAATCATTTTTATTATCATAGCCAATCCAGAGAGCCTCTGTGAGCTTCGGCGAAATTTTGCAGACAAGATCTTTGGAATATTTGTACTTTGAATGCACTAATACATGTATGTTAGATGCCTGAAGGTCGCCCCACCTTGAAAATTTGTGTCTGTTCTCTGTTCTTGGGGTAGTAAATGTGGCGTTGACAGCCACTACTTGACTTCCTTCTATCATCATGACTCGTGGACATCCTCTCTCAAATAACTTGCATCAAGTCTTTATCTATATGGGCACACGGTGCTCATTCCAAAACATCTTGTATCAAACATCCATAGCCAGAAGCACTTTACGGGCACTCTATGCTGAATACAAGCAGAATGGGCATGTTTTACATTCAAAGCAGTTGAAATGCAGGGAAGACAGTGAAAATTGAGAATGGATGGAGAATTCGGGGGTGCGTAGCATATCTCTGTGTATATCAGCCATCCTCTTACTGATCTATTTCAGCTTATTGTTGGTAACATCCATTCCTTCAATACCCAGTCATCCACCCTCTTGACTCAAGCAACAGACACAAATTTTCAAGGTGGGGCGACCTTTGGGCATCTAACATACATTTATTAGTGCATTCAAAGTACAAATATTCCAAAGATCTTGTCTGCAAAATTTCGCCGAAGCTCACAGAGGCTCTCTGGATTGGCTATGATAATAAAAATGATTATTGCATATCTAAGTATGGGGTGACCTGCAGATACACCCCAGCGTGAAATCGTACCAAAAATTAAGGAGATCGGTTGAGAAATGGGGGGGAAATGAGTCGCGCAAGAATTACACCCAGAAGCACTAAAATCAAGCGTGAGAGTGCTTGGTCCGAACTATTTTGCAAACGGCAATAACATATAGTAATTTTAACTTTCAAATTCGGAATAAGTAGACATCACGTGGTACACGCTACACCTTTTCTGAGTTCTCTTCTTCAGTCTTCAATGTTATGTAGATCAGATCTTTTCCCCATAACATCTCCGCTTTTATGCTTGAATCTACTACTGTTATGAATTATCAACATACTCCGTCCCAGTATTTTACCAATCATTACTACCCTCCAAACAATTATCCATATCCTGTATCACCCAATCGAACCGACTATCCTCTTTTCTCCGGGCATCCTTTTCCTTCAGGTATGATGTTACGTACAGCAAATAGCTGGTCTATCCAGCCATCGACGTATATCACAAGTAGTCAACCATCCCCATCCCTTTCACCTAG
The DNA here is from genome assembly GCA_027886635.1 of Lentinula boryana. NCBI lineage: Eukaryota > Fungi > Basidiomycota > Agaricomycetes > Agaricales > Omphalotaceae > Lentinula > Lentinula boryana. The sequence continues at coordinate 7,239 of MU790900.1, read as the reverse complement.
TTTGCGTCATGATGTTGGGACACACACTCATTGGAAAGGAAGACTCGCTCCGCTTGCAGGCTTTTCTTCTCCCTCTGATATGCTCAAGTCCAATCAAGCCGTTGAAATCAAGAAGGATCAGACGGAAAATGCCCGACAAGTCAACGTTCAAACTCCCACTATCTCGATACATAACGATGTAAGTGTCCGTTTATCTTCTAGACCATCAATTGAAACAAAGCCCAGGGAAATTCTGTTTCTTCTCTTGATAAATATGTGTGCATTTCCACCCCTTATTGGATCGTCACGTATCCAACCTCAATTCAACTCTCATCAGGCTGATATCTTCATCCCTCAATTCCTGAAAGATATTCAAAAACAATCTCAACATTTTCAGCCTCTTGCACCGATACCCATTTTTCCTCCTTCCTCGTATCTTCATTCTTTTCTTCCGTCCTCTATTATTGAAAAATACACAAGTCTCTATCCATCTACTATCCTTTCTTCGACGCCTCCTGATAAGACTGCATGCCGGCCTTTGAATGCTGAGGAATATAAATATCATTGGAAATCTTTATTATCTTGGGAATTGGATCAGTTGGCTACCGATAAACAGAAAATCATTTTGTGGCAGGTGAAGGTTGGGGCTCTGGATTGGGATAATGCCGAGTTTTCTGTACTCGTCCCGGGAATACGGGAAAACTACCCAAGGCTGGACATCGGCGACGTGCTACATCTAAGGGAGGTGTTGATTAACTGGAAAACGGGGAGCGGTTGTGCTTTTGAAGGAAGGGTGACTAGACTTAAAAAACGAGAAGGTTTTATTCGTATGTCCTATCCTCATTCTTTCTTCAGCTCAAGCGCAATTCAATTTGTTCAAGATTTCTACTGTCCTTCGCTTAAGGAACACATCGAGACGTTTATTCCCGCTCCTGGTCGTGGCTCAGCCCAAAGTGTAATCGGTTACAAGGCTGATGAAGAGCTTCCCCCTGTCCTTAATCTGTCTTTCCTTACAAACGCAGGTCCTTCAGTTGTTATGGATATCGCGGTTTCAACCTTGGACAGCACCTTGGAGCTCAACGTCAACGGAAAGCGTGATGTGGCTCATCGGTGGTTATTTCCCGAGATGGACGACCTACGTCTCAATCCTCCCGTCCCTTCTGTACCGCCGAATATGACAGGAAAGATCTGGGTTGACACCGGGCTCAATGCAGAACAGCGGGTCGGTTTTTTTTGCCATAGTCATTGACTATGAGTGCTCATTTCTGGGACTTCTCTTTACATAGTCCGCTGCTTCTTCTATATCAAAATACCAGTCTCCTGTACCGTTTCTCATCAGCGGTCCACCGGGCACAGGAAAAACACGGTAACCGTTCTCAATTTGCGATAAGTTAGACACATTGAAACTATTGCAGAACCGTCGTAGAGACCGTTCACCAAATTCTGCGGACTCAGCCTGAAGCACATATTCTACTTTGTGCTCCTTCTAATTCCGCCACAGATACTCTGGCTCTGAGGCTCGGATTATCTCTTCACCCGGGAGATATGCTCCGCCTCAACGACCAGAACAGAACTTTTGCGGAAGTTCCGGATTCAATCCGTCAATTCTGCTGTATGTTTCACGGTGTTCATTTATATTGATCTTACGCAAATCTACTCAGATGTTGAGGACGATCGGTTTGCCCTCCCTCCATGGAAGATGCTCATGCGTTATAGGGTGGTTGTGACTTCCTGTCTGGACGCGAGCATTCTTGTCAACTCTGCCTGCACGAATATCGTGCTGTGTGCATTGGAAGAACACATGGTCTCGTCCCTGCATCCCCATAGGAAGATCAAACATCAGGTTGTTCCCCATTGGACACATTTACTAATCGACGAGGTTGGAACGATTTTTCAGTGATTGTTGATCATTGTTTAACCGTTGCGGCAGGCTGCTCAAGCTCCAGAGCCGGAAGTCCTCATCCCCATCTCAGTCGTTCTAACAAGAGATGAACTCTTTGCTTGTGATCAGCATTGTGGTGAACACGCCAATGGGACGACTTCATACGACTATCATTGCTTATCAACTGCTCCGCAGTTGATTCTTTGTGGGGATCCCAACCAATGTACTGCCACTCTCCTATATCTGACGAAGAAGAGAAGTTAACTTGGCGCACTTTGTCTGTACAGTGGGGCCTATCATCACATCTCAACATGCGCGCACCCATGAGCTCGATGTTTCCTTACTCGAGCGTCTTTTTGACCGACCATTGTATGCAGAACATGTAGAGGCACGTCATCACAGACGTCTGCCGCTCACCGACTTGCCGCTGCACCAACACAAGGACCATACAACGTTCAAACCATTCGTGAACTTAGTCAAGGTGAAAATTCGTGCCTATTGTTGGAAATTCTTTTTTGATATCGTCTGCTAGAATTATCGTTCTCACTCAGCAATTCTCATGCCTCCTTCGGCGATGTTTTACAATGACTCGTTAGAGGCCTGCGCAAGTAATGGTATGATCTCCTGGGCGGGGCTTTCCAACAATAAGTTTCCTCTTATGTTCCTTGGATGTGACGCCAAGGATGAAAGCGTTGACGAGGTGCGTATTCCATGAGGAGGGGCTTTCAGAATCAGATTTTGTTCTAGCGTGCCACCTGGTTTAACATGGGCGAAATAGCTCGCATCGTCGAAGTTATCACTTCATTGATGTCTGAAGCTTTCAAAAGTATTCCACCACTGCAAGTTGACGAGATCGGTGTTATGGCACCCTGGCGAGAGCAAGTCTGGAAAATCCGAGAAAAGTTGAGGCAGATTAGTCTGTCTCGAGTGGACGTGGGAACTGTAGAGGATTATCAGGGCCGAGAGAAGCGAGTTGTGATCGTATCGTGTGTGAGGTCTAGTGCCAGGTTTCTGGTGGAGGACGGACTGAAGGGAATCGGTCTAGTGTTTGAAAAGAAAAGGTTTGCCTGATTTTATGATTATCCTCCGTTCATACTGAATGATTGCCGTAGAATGAATGTCGCTATCACACGCGCTAAAGAACTCTTGGTCATCATTGGCAATGGGAATCTACTCAAATGCGACCCATATTGGAAAGGTTTCTTGCAATTTGCTCTCAGAAACAGCTTGTGCGTTTGGGTTTCCTTTTCTCTCATATGTTTTCTGACACGAAAACAGATATGTTGGCCCAGAACTAACGCTTGAGGATGATGGTGCTTGGATATCTCGTCTAGAGTTAGTCAGTTATTGCCTTCTTTACTGCTCACTCCTGAAGTATGGCCATTTAGATCCAAGACTGCTGAAGCTGAAGAGGAAGTTGGCTTGGCCACTGTTGATCACACAGGGATGAGGAACACGATGATGCTGGCGGGAGGTGTTGTGAGAGAGATACTCAGAGATGATGTTTAACAAATCCTATATTCAACATGTTTGCACACCTTGACTATGTTAATGAAACTCGTAGGGTCGAAGTAGAGACTGTAATATGTAGGTATGTATAATCTAAATAGTCAGAGATCCGGACTGCTCACCCTCAAAACATAGTGGAACTCGTCAAGCTTTGGTACTGAGGATGACACGAAAAAAAGTGTACGAAAAGATGAACGGCCGATGAGGACTTTATAAGCATTACTCCGTCTGCGTATTCCCTTCACAGCTGCCAGCTCGCTCGGTGCCCACAGCATTGAAATTTGTAGAGCTCAGCGGAGCGATACTAGGGATCCTGGGACGTTTTTGATGAATCGGAGGCTTGAGCTGCTGAGACATCACTTTGGCCTTCTGGTCCACGAAATCCTGATGGGCGACATCGTAGTCAGTGAAGTACTGCCAACCGTTTGGAATTCCTTTGAAAAGCGATACTTCGCGAGACATGGGAAGACTTTGAGGAAGGCCATCGTGTAAGCCTCCGGATGCAGTGGATAAACGCGAGAACAGAGGAGGAGGGGCAGGCAGATTCTCGGCGTCGATAGACTCGTTACTTTCCAAAGTTTGACCTGAGAAAATGAAAGGACTAGTTGTTGGCAGAGTAGAAAGCTCATCATTCTGTGAATCAGAAATGGCGAGAAGGTCGAAAGAATTACTGAAAGAGATGACATTGCCTTTATCGCCGGTGGGGTCCGTCATATTATTGAACGCATATTCTTTTGTACCCCGTCTCGCCGCGCAAGTAGGGCAAGCATCAACAAAGCTTTGTACGAGTAGGGAGGGGACGAACGCGTAGTACTTCCTCACTACTGCCAGTGTTTGCAAAGAATCGCCGTGATTGCTTGCTCTATGGGAATACTGTACAGCATCGTATAAGAGATTTTGAGGGACAACAACGCGGCCTTTCCAGAGTAAAACACGAGAAGCAGAGTCAGCAGGCAAGAAGAGATCGCCCTTGCCCTCGAGTATAACATCCTTCGGAGCCAGCTCAAAGTTTGCAACGATCAGAGCTTTAAGTTCAGACGTTCCTAAGCAAAACATGATGTACTCGTAGTTTCTCTCGGGTAGAGAAGACTTGTGGTTGTTTTCCGAGGCTTGAGCTGCAAACCGAGCTTGAACCGTATCAAGATTATGACGAGAGGGAAATTCCAGGGTTTTGACTGAAGATTGAAGTTGGGCGAGTTCCTGAGAAGACAGCCGAACGCAGCTCGACGGTGCCATTTCGCTTGGAAAGTTCGCTAGCAGACGGCTTCTTCAATGTAAATTCAATCTCAACCGAAATAGCGGACTAGTCAAAGTAAGAAAAAGAGCGATAAAAGTAAAGGTGAAAGGAGCGATCGTTGATCACAGCCGAATTGAAATGTAGACAGTTGACAGTTTCACTGAGTGGAGTTGTATAATAACAAATCGTACACAGGCAGCTTTTGTAGAATCAATCAATCTCTGTATCATAGGAGCTGCTTGTGTATCTGCAGACTCGGAGTTAATGCTGAGCGTTCAACGCATCGGTATTTCTAAATTCTCATGCGCCTCGCTCTCTCCATAATACAGCCGCCCTCATCCCACTCTTCTCAATATGGTCTATCGACCTGTAAACACCTTTTACCTCTTCGCGGTTACGAAACTTGAGAGAAAACCGACGGTGCCGACGTGCTCGCTATAGCATGGCTCATTGACCGCTTGTCAGGGATCCCATCGAGATACAACCATATCCATAAGCGGTGTCACTCCTAAAACATTACCGCTCCTATATCGAGCTTCAAAGAAAGAAACCTGAGGATGGAAGGCCGAAGATTGAACCAAACGCGTTTGCCTGTGAGTCAGCGACTCAGCCAAGGCTAGCAGAGATAGTGTTTCCACGGAAGGTCGTCATTAGAGGAAAGATAGAACGCTCTCGATTTTCGTCTGCAAAACCATGCTGTATAGTCAACGTCTCAGGCTTCATTGCCGATGAAGTGGTTGAGGATAGAGCCAAATGCCATCGCCAGAATACACTTCCTCAATCTGCAACGACGTGAGATTATGGCCTTCTTCAAACAAAGTTTTGATCTTGATATCCGTATCGATTGGAACCAACTCTGGAGAGAAACCCTTGCACAAGCCCCGCGAAATTTGAACACAAGGGCCGCTCAATTTCATTCTTTTCAGATTTGGAGCTGTAATACTGGTTGGGGAAAAGAAACCGAGAGCTGAGAAAGGGTCAGCAAGATCAAGTTCCTTTAAACCGGCAAATCGAGTTGGTGATTTGAAAAGATGCCCTAGGATCTGATGACTGCACTTGGATGTGAAGCTTCTCCAGAGGTGAACCTGCTGAAGTAATTTATCTAGTCTGTCTTCCATGAAGGGCTCCTCTTCCAAATCAAGTTTGCCAGTGATAGGATATTGAAGCGATCGATTGAAATTTTTGGACAATGGAAAGGAAATATCTTCGTGAGCTTGTGAGCTGTAAGCTTCGTCAACCAAGTCCCAATTCCACTGCAAAGACGGCTTAATGCATTCCTCCGCCATCGTGCACAGACGCTACTGATAATCATTGCGGGCTTGTTCCGAAAGCTCTCGGGAGCCACGAGCCATTCCGACTCAACATTGACCACCTTGAAATAATTCACATGTCGCAGCACAAGTCGAAGATACACCGCAAAATTTCGTCTGTGACTTGCCGGACAAGGGAAAGCGAAGACCGGAGCTTCTACGTGTAGTGTCGCAAACGCTCCTGCTCTGCATCCAGAGAAAGGCTACGGGATTTCAGGCGGTGAATTTCCGCTTGGTAGTCATCCAGGTCTCGCTGAATATTTCGAAGAATTCCCGCGACTTCATCAGGTTGAACTGAGGCGGGGCCTGATCCTGAATGTAGCCTACGATGTAATTCCGGAAAGTCCACATTGACTCGCGGTTGGAAGGTAACTCCTCCACAGAATGAACAAAGTGATGCATAATTTATCAAAAAAGAAGCGAGAGTCTGTAAGCGCCTAACCCCCATGACCATCACAGCATAAATGCCCCAATACGTCGCTCTTGATCTGCTCTATCAACCTGTAGACACTTCGGACAATTACTCACAAAATTTAATGATAATCACCCCATAGGCAATCGTATAGTACGCCGTGATATTGGCTTTTGACTCCACCGTGACGGCAAAAGCATACATCCATGGACGTGGACAGTCAATCTTACTGGTTTGAATAACGTCCACGGAATATTGTCATTGCTTCGGTATGCGAGGACAAATCAAACAAAAGGTATAACGTCATTTTTCATCGGAAAATCAACCGACATATACGTACTTTTCAGCTTGTATCAAGTCTTGTATCTACTACAAATCTATACATTCCAAGAGCTTAGATTGTACTTTCTTGCACTTGGGTGCCTGGCTTTATCGTTGGATGCCTCTGGCTTTATCGTTGGATGCCTCTGGCTTTATCGTTGGATGCCTCTGGCTTTATCATTGATTGCCTCTGGCTTTATCATTGGATGCCTCTGGCTTTATCGTTGGATGCCTCTGGCTTTATTGTTGGATGCCTCTGGCTTTATCGCTGGATGCCTCTGGCTTTATCGCTGGATGCCTCTGGCCTTGTGCCTGAGTGCCTGAGTAATCCGCTGTATTGACTCCTAGCTGCGACTTGGCTTTACATTTGGGTAATCTACTATATTGACTGGCTGCCTCTGAATTTGCACCTGAGCTTTCCCCATTCATTTATCAGCCATTCTATCCATTTACAACAATTCCCCCTAAATTCTGTGAATCTTATATTTAGTGCACCAAATTGACTGTTAGACCCACTTTCCTTCGATCCAATTTTACAGCTTTCTAACTAGAATTTACAGAGTATGGATTCCTCTACGATAGCACATCT
>MU790899.1:0-20664 GCA_027886635.1 Lentinula boryana | reverse complement strand
AAAGAACTTGTGTTTGAGTGTTGGTGTGTGTGTGTGTTGGTGTTAGGTTTCTAGCATCTTCATTTTGCATTCAGCCCTCAGTCAGCATATCAGCGGACAGAGGTACCAGGCCAACGTGCACGAACCCCAACTGTGGAAAAGTGGGACATTCTATCCAAAAGTGCTGGGCTAAAGGCGGAGGTGCAGAAGGCAAGGGGCCGAGGACCTGGCGGTTCAACAAACAAAGCGACCCGAGGAATGTGCAAACTCCGAGCGCGAACAGTGCCGAAACCAAGGCCGCCGCCGCGAACACCGACTACGGACTTCACGCCCCAGTCGACACATTCGTATTATCGGCGAATGTCTCCCCCGATCCTACCAACTCAAGTACGTCTGCCACATACTCGACTGTACAGGGCACCCCAAGTCCTGACCAACTCCCTGATAGTGACGATAATCCCCTTCTAGGGGAGGGTCAGCACGATGAAAGGGAGGAGGTCCCAGGAGGAGGTAGCTGGTATCTAGTTAACCGAAGTGACTGTACTGCATGCATCAATAAGACCTCATGTTCACCCGTAATGCGCGATCGAGTACGCACCTTCATAGACTCAGGAGCCAGCGAGCACTGCTGGGTGAATCAAGCAGATTTTATTGAGTACGACAGCGTGGAGGGGCAACATGGCAACAGCGCCATAGCCGGGGACAACGGCCAGTTCACCATACAGGGAATCGGGAAGATCAAATTTACTACCCGGGTGGATGGCAGACCTACGCACGTCGTTCTGACTGACGTGAGACACACGCCTGAATTTGGCCATAACCTGATATCGCTATCCACTCTAGATCAGAAACAGCTAAAGGGCGAATGGGGAAAGGGTGTACTGACAGTTAAGAACGTCGACGGGAGAGTCGTGATGGTCGGAAAGGGGCGCACGAAGATGTACGAGGTAGAGACTGTACAGGTAACCGCCGCGTCAGCGCGGTCCCATGAGAAACCGACCGACATACACACCTGGCATAGGAGGCTGGCGCACGTCGCTATACCGAGGATACTGCGCATGCAAAATCGGGGACTGGTTGACGGGTTGGACATAAAGTCCAAAAGCGTGTCGGGCCTCTGTGAGGACTGCCTGTATGGCAAGGCCAAACGCCGACCATTTGACGAGACAGTCCACCACGAGACCGAAGTGCTGGAAAGAGTACACGTCGACTTATGGGGGCCAGCCAGGACGAAGAGTATTGGAGGAGCATCGTACATGATGCTCTTCTCGGATGGAGCGTCGTCGCGAAGGGTACCGGCGTTTCTGCCAGACAAAGCGAAGGAGACCTCCCTGAAGGAATTCCACCGGTATAGGGTGAAAGCTGAGGCCCAGACAGGGAGACGCCTCAGGACAATCCGCATCGACGGCGGCGGGGAGCTCGACAACACGCTCATGGAAGCGTACTGCGCGGACCACGGTATCACGACTGAGAAGATTCCCCCGTACTCATCCGCGGCGAACGGCATGGCGGAAAGAGGGAACCGCACAGTCATGGAGGGCGTGCGTACCTTCCTCGAAGACTCCGGGCTTCCCCCGTCATTCTGGGCAGAAGCAGCAGCCACCTTCATTTATGCCGATAACTTCGTACCGTCTGCGAGGTTCCCTGACCGCGTACCGAATGAGTGGTGGTTCCGGAAACGACAGGATATATCTCACCTACGCCCGTTTGGCTGCCGTGCCTGGGCCACCCTGCCCGCTATTCATACGAATGGGAAGCTGTCCAGACAGGCAGTTGAGGGGAAACTCGTCGGATACATGGGGCGGAGGGGTTACAGGCTCTGGATACCGGAATCGCGGAAGATGATAGAATCGAGGGATGTGATATTCGAAGAGGGACGCCCACACAGGACGAGAGCCATCGAAGAGGAGGAAGAAGGCGTACACGAGGCAGATAACTCGGGTCCTGCGCGAGGACCCACGAACCAAACAAACGACACCCAACCAAATGAATTAGAACTCGGGAGAACCAACCGTGGGGAGATTCAACCCGCGGAGCCTCAACCTCCTCGTCGCAGCGACCGGATTAGAGAACTAAGAGAACAAGCAGCAGCAGCACCAACCACAGACAACCAAACCGTCGCGGACGCTCCTGTGAACGCGGCACTTGCGCTGATCGCGGCGAACCCATGGGCGTTCGCATCGTCGGAGGGGGAGACGTGGGTCCCGGATAGCTTCAAACAGGCCACAAAATCGCCCGAGCTGTGGAACCCACCGATGGCAAAAGAATTCTCAACTCTAAAGGAGAAGGACTGCTGGGATCTCGTCGACCTTCCACCAGACGCTAATCTCACGGGGGGGCGCTGGACCTACGCCATTAAGTACGGCGCAGCAGGCGAAGTTCTGAAACGCAAAGCACGATGGGTAGCACAAGGGTTCACACAAATCCAAGGGCTCGACTACGACAAAACGTATGGGGCAGTTGCGCGCATGGAATCAGTTCGCATAGTCTTAGCAATTATCGCCACACTTCGATTGCAACTGTTCCAGGTCGACTTTACCGCGGCTTTCCTAAACTCACCGATAACTCACGAAGTATACATGCGCCAGCCGGACGGATTCATAGAACCCGGCAAGGAAGACAAGGTCTGCAAACTCAAGAAATCGATATACGGGACAATGCAAGGGAGTCACGATTGGCAGGAAACACTCGCGGCGGGGTATAAGGAGGACGGTTACATTTCGTCGCGAGCGGACCCATGCATACGGTATCGAAGGATGGGAGGAGAGTACACGCTTACGAGTACTTACGGAGACGATGTTTGCGGAGGTTCGACTACAATGGAAGGCAGGACTAAGGCTATCGAGGACCTAGGGAAGAGATGGGAAGCAAACGAAGTTACAACACAAGTCTTACTCGGGATGACCATCCGACAAAACCCAGTCACGAAAGCCATCACCATCTCCCAGAAATCGTACATCCTTAGAATGCTCGAACACTTTAAACTAACCTCCGTGCGGCGACGGAGCACCCCACTCCCACATGGCCTGAAGATCACAGATGCCCCGAACCCACTCCCGGAAGACGAACGCCAGTTCATGAAGGGGAAGCCGTACAGGGCATTAGTGGGGTCGGCCTGTTGGTGCCAGACATGCACGCGACCAGACATCGCGCACGCAGCGGGACTATTGGCGCGATACCAGCTCAACCCGGGCCGCGCTCACTGGGAGTGTGTAGAGTGGTTAGCCGGTTACTTACTGGCGACGCTGGACTACGCGATCACGTACTCGGCACCACCCCCTGGTGAAGAAAAGGAGCCTGGGATGGCACTGGTACCCAAGGGGTATTCTGATTCAGACCACGCGGGGTGTCTCGATACTCGGAGATCCACCTCGGGGTACGTGTTCTTCATGGGAGGGGCACCAGTGTCTTGGAGTTCCAAACGCCAACCGACCGTCGCGTTGTCGTCGACAGAGGCGGAATACATTGCGCTGTCCCGAACCGCGCAGCAGGCCGTCTGGCTACGATCCTTCCTCGCCGAGATTGACCTGCCACTCGCCGAGCCTACCAAGGTACATGGGGACAACTTCGGGTCGATTTCGCTGACCGAGAACTCCAAGCGCCACGCCCTAGTCAAGCACATTGACATGCGGGAGCATCACATTCGGGAGCAAGTGGCTAACGGGGACATCACCGTGGTGGAGATTAGGTCCAAAACCAACGTCGCGGATGTATTCACAAAACCGCTGCCCAGTCAACTTCACGACAAAATGGTGGAGTGGTTGCAGCTGGACCGTGCGAAGCAGGGGGGGTGTTAGGAACTTGCTTCTCACGTCCAGATCAGGTAGGAGAGGGACAGCTTTGCCACTGCCTATCGGAGACACGCACACCGTACTATTACTTTTACTTCCGCGCAGTATTACAAATACTGTACAGTTACAGGTAGTACCTAGAGCGAGACCGTAAGCGACTCCCTCAGTTGTTCTACTAGCAACTGAGGTGAGCCGCCCGTACCTATTCATGAGCCCGGTACTTACTACTTAGCTAGGCACTCTTAACAGGTACAGTATATATAAATATATCAGTTGTTCTACTAGCAACTGAGGCACTCTTAACAAGGTTTCGTACGCCAAGGTCATGTTTCCGCCAGCTTTCAGTGGATGTATTTCAGACCAACTGTGTTAACGGTGTTATGAGTCTATCCTTACCTATTTTGTATTGGCCATCATCGCTGTCCACCATAAAGTCATGACTAGGTGTTGACTGAAGAAGTTGGATGAGGTTCTAACTCACTTGATTCCGAAAGAAACGGTGTATATTGTTTCATCGGGAACTAACGCATCGAGGAATTTGCCTTGTTGAAGGAATAGACTGGAGATTAAGGTGAATATTGGTAACAAATTCAAATGTTGATTCCAGAACATACACAGTTTCGGCAACAAAATCAGTACGTTGTACACCCTGTAGGCTAGCGTCAGCAAATATCATGGATCTAAAGGAAGAGATAAGACTAACAGTTGCATTCAGAGGTGTCGTCGTATTGTAAGCAAAGTTGTCAATGACTGCACCACCCCAGGCATACTTTGTAGTAAAGACGAAACGAATGTAGTTAAATTCAGATGATTATACCGGAAATTTCCCGTGGACCCACGTTCAACAATTTCGCACTGAGCTCATTCGCCATATCCTCGACCCAGATGAATCCATTACTGGCTCGCCTATTTTCGGTGAATTGGGCTCCTGCAGATGGAGAAGGCGGCCATAAAATTGGTGGAACCGGTACTGTGCCATTTGCTTTCGAGATATCGTATGATGAATGACCAGTTTATCTGAAATTTATACCCGAGAGCCATACCTCCATTTGACGTCCAAGAGTCCCCAAATGCAACAATCGTTCTGATTCGTGCTCCGTTAGATCAGACGGCTGTATGTAAGATCTAATTGCTCGCCTCGTCGGACCAAGCTGAATGCCCATATTGATCTCTGTGAAATTCTCAGACGAAAGAGTCCCACATAACGGCTGGACGGCCAGAGTAATTGGAGACGTGATGTTGACCATCACAGGGAAGTTCATTTGACTCTGCGCTTTGGTTCGAGTGGGCTGTATAGCTGCATTGAGAACAAATCCGATCAGCAAACCTGTACTCAATCGAAGGATGGGCATTTGAGATGACAATAGTCAAGGCTGTCTAGAATCAGGTGGAGCTTATCAGCGAAAGAGGTGGATAACGTCCGTTCTAAAAACGGACAGCATACAAGCGAGCACATAGAATGAGAGCAGGGGGACGACCAGGTGACGCACGGAGTACCTTGTTGAGGGGGAGTTGAATGCATGCAAATGGCATTCTGAAGCATGCGGACCGCAGGGAACCGTTCCGGCAAATGATCTCTCTGCAAACAGTGATGCAGATTTTATATAGTTCATGTGCTCTATAACTGGAAAAGGGCCTCGTGCCAAGGCTCACACCTTGCTTGAATAATCTCTGGTCTTGAGAAACGCAATAAGATAGACTTGGAGTAGTAAATCATCATAATCTATTGAGCTATGACTGTAAATGATAAATCTAAAGTGAAACTATTTATTTGGAAGAGACAGCACATTTCTTGGTAGGAGAGGATGGGTGATAAGACTGAGCCTTCCTCTTGCAAGGACTAACAATAACAGGTGGAGGAGGGCAAAGGACCAAAATTTCAACAATATTAGCACAGAATGTATTGGAAGAATTGGAAAACACAAATCCTCCAAGATCACTGTACATTCTTTAATGTTGACATAACTAGAATAAATAAATAAGTAATCTGCCAAAAGAAAAAAAGTATAAGTAAACTGTACAAACCCTCAGGAAGCGCACGTCGAATATTGTGGGTGCGAAATGACTGAGGAATTGGATATTTTGAAATAACAACGGCTAAACTCGGACAAATAAAATAGATAGACGGAACCAAACCTATTCGGGGAGTCTATTCTTAACAGACCCACTTATACAGCCACTGCAGTCCGACGGATAAATGCAAGTGTAAAGGCATGATGTTCTTCAAAATTGATCCACCATCACACGCAGACATTAGAATCTTGAGCTGGTCTCTGTTCTCAACTACAATCTGATATCATCCGCAGATATGCGTCCATTTCCATTCATTCTGTTACCCATCCTCCTTGTACTCGGAATATTCACGTACATGGTCTACGCTTCCCCAATTTCTGAAATTCAAGCTAGGGCTGAATCTACCAGCTCGTCATCTCCTGCTCCCTCCCCGCCACTTTCTGTGATAGCCAATCTTAGAAAGAAGCTCAAGGGCAAAAGTAAGAAATCGGGGCCCTCCAAGTTTTCCTCACTTAAACATCACACTGTTGGGTACGGCTTCACGCACTCGGTAAGTTGCAGCTCATTACAAGATGTAGTTTCTGAATCTTGATGACATTCGTGCGATTTAGCAAGGTATTGATGACGCGACAGAAGTTCCATTGTCAAAGATCAACGTGAAACTTCTCAATACTGCACAATCTGCAAACGATGTTTTCCTCGTACCGACACCAAATTCTGCATTCAAAGTGAGTCTCAGAACTGATTATAATCAGGCGCATTGACAATTCTAATCAGGATCAATCATTGGTGAGTGAGAAATGAGAATGTTACTCTTTCGCCCACCCCACTTACACCGTTACTTCTGCACTAAGTGTATGATATATACCACGCAAGCTGGCTTGAACAAGTTCAAAGCACTTCCAATGGCAAGTTTCCGTGTTGTTGGTTATATACGGTTATTCAAGCCATGAACGTTTTCTATGAACATTTATAGATCTATGAGAAGGACGACATTTACAGATTGCCGCCATATGAGCTCACCAACCAGCCTATCGATTTTTTTGCTGCCAGCGTACCATATGAGAGGGCCATTACCATCACCATGCGCATCCCACAAATCCACGTAGGAAAGGCTGGGGAAATCGGATTACACACACAGTGCCTTAAACCAGGTACCTTCGTTGATATACGACTCTTAAGTTGCCGCCTGAAAAATCAAAAATCTTACAGGCTCTAAACGACCTGCACTATGGGGGGAAGCCGAATGGCATAAATACAAGATTCCAGGCTGGCCTGCGAAACTACGCGCCTCATCTCACCCTGGGGAGCCTACTATCAAAAAGCAATAACTTCGCGACTCTCAGTCTCATACTGCGTTCCACACTGTGTCTCCATATCAGCACGCTGAAGTTATCACAGGAGTCGGGCAGGCGTAATTGCGTCGGTTCCTCATAGACGAAGGAGGTGGGCTTGAACGCGCAGGTGGATATCTGTATGAGCTATTTCCTCCTACGAGTAGTATTTGCAGATTAAGTATGATGTTTACCGACACCTCTATGACTATCTCGATATTCATCTTCAATGGAACTGGTGCTGTTGGTCTGCGTGGGGTCAGTGACGAACGCGCCTTCCACTATATATTGCAGCGCAGTTAAGGAACCAGCCGTCGGAGTTATGTAATACGTTTTTCTTTCCTCTTCCCCCAACATACACATATCGAGCTAAGGAAAGCTCATCAGTCTATGCATCGTTCCCTCTTTCTTTTCTTCTCTGTCAACTTCTGAACCTGTACAGTTTCTCAAAGCTCCACTCACTCTCCAACTCTCAGACTTTTCAACTCTTTTCCGACTACACAATTCGGACCATTCTTTTCCTTCAACCTTCAAGTACACTTTAAATTTATTGAAATTCGGAGCCGTGCATACTATGGCTGAACTGTGAGTCACTTGCTTACTATATTTATAGAGTCTGATTCTCCTTTGAAGAACTGATTTCATTGCGCTTATTGCGGTAAGCTGTGAGATCTCTCAAAGTTCAATTGAACAAAGTCGAAATTAACCTCCTTCCTTCTTTGCGGCATCTTGGTTCCTCACGAAGACGATTGCAATATTTGCAGGAATCATATATATCATATACACTGTCACAGGCACGGTTTCTGAAGGGGTGAAGTCTACCAAAGATAGGTATGTCTACCATTAAACTGAAGAAGCAGTTCCCCAATCCTATTTTTGACATGATTCCACGATGTTCTTGTCATTTTGCCAGATTAAAAGAAAAGGGGTATGAGATTTCGGACCAAGGAATGTCCGTGAAAACGTCGAAGAGAATGAATAGGGAGGATTATGTTGATGCGACGCAAAGGTACGTTCTGGTCTTTGTCGTTTGTTCTTTCTCGTTTCTCCTCCTGCGCTTTCCGTAATTGCCAACGTGGAACCCTTTCTCTCCATCTAACCTACACTCTTGTCCTTTCTATACAGAGGCTTAATCCGAGCGATGGGAGCTTCCTCCTTCGGATCAAATACTAACGGAACTGCTCAAACTCCTGCCTCCATCTCACCCTCAGCCACATCGGCTAATCTTTCGGCGCCGACGCTGAACCATCGATCGAGTTCTTCATCAACCAAATCCGCCTCGTCAGGCCAGAAGATTAGTTTGTTTGGAAAGAAGAAACACGACTGACGCCAGGGATTTGTCGAAAGCGTAGCATGGAAAGTCCAGTATGGCGAAGAACGAGATGGGGTAGCATAAAACCGAATCACAGCCATCGAAAGGAACTTTACATTTACACATTCAGAGTTCTCACCACGATTAAAACCGAACACATGTTTCGTTCCCTTCTGATATTGCCACAGTGGATAAATCACAGCTTGGCTAAGACTTGCTTCATCTTTCTTAAATTTCACATGTTTATTTTCTCATTTTCACAATCTTCTACTTATACATACGCATTCAGTTTGTAAGAGTACATAGGATGAAATATCGGCTTCAGCATTCGCGTTCCTTCTCAAACGCAATGTTACAATCTAAGTCTTCTTATTTGGAGTTTCGAAAGGAGAACCTTGTCAATGGTCATCTACAGGACCTGCGCAGCCCAGCATCCGACGGATCCGCGGAGTCAACAACTGCCCCTGCTGAAAAGTTGAACGTGAGCCAGCAACAGGTTGGGCTCTTCAAGACTATTTCGAAGCAGCTTCCTCCTGCTCCTGCTTAACAACCTCTTGAACCGCACTCAACAACCTATCATGTGCGTCCTTGGCCGTGGCGATAACGCCATAGTTCTCTCCCAGTGTCCTACCGAGCCCAAAATCGAGAGGGTGACCGCGTGAGTCGGTGATGATCCCGCCAGATTCGGTCACTAACAGAGAGCCAGTTGCGTGGTCCTGGAAAGCAATCGCGGCAAAAGAAAATTGTAATATTGCGAGACCAACGTCTTGACTAGAGTACTCACCCAGATCTTTTCCTTATATCCGACTCCAGTCGGCATCCTCAAATACGCTCCTCCATCTCCTCGTGCCAGACATCCGTATTTAGCTTGACTATCCATCCGAATCGGAGGTTGTGTCAATCCCAATATAGCGGAAATCCGGGATGTGGTGGAGTGGGATGAGTGTGCAGCTTCAACTGACTCGAGGAAAGTAAAGGTAGATGGTGAATATGGAGGCATTGTGAGAGGAATTGGATCTGCGCCATTGAGTTTCATCTGTGATTTATGTGGATGAGATTGAGCCTAGAGTGAAGCAAGATGAACGCACCTGCTGAGCTCCTTGCCCTTTGACAGCGACGAACAGGCATCCTTTGTCCCCGTCCGGTTTTGACAAATCCAGGGGAAGATTAGGACACCCTAAAACGCCGACTTGAACTTGGGCGTCGACGATAAGGGCAAGGCAAACGGCATATTGTTCGCCTCGCAGAAAACCTTTTGTTCCATCGATTGGGTCAATCGTCCACATTCCTGCAGGAGAACCGGAGTCTATTCATGTAAAGATAACACTGTACACAAGAAGGACGTACTTCCACTTCTACCACCTTCATAATTGCCTCTGTCAATTGCATCCAATAACTCGTCGGCGGTCTGCTTCGAACCAGGTCCAATCCCCCATTCTGGAATGTCGCCGATACCAAGTTCAGCTGATAAAGCTTCGTTTGCGAGCTCGACGATGCGATTTCGAAGTAAAGCACCATTTTCGGCGCGCAAGTCTGCAGCATCTTCTTCGCCTACGATTGGATCGTTGGGGAATGCACGGTGAAGCATAGAACTTATGACTGCTTGTGCGGAGTAGTCCCCGACTGTAAAATTTGAGTACAGATTAGATGATCAGTACATAGATGAAGCTCAAAAAAGAAAGAAAGAAAGCTTGCTGATACCTGTGACCGGCGACTTGTCTCCTTTTACTAACGTCTCATTCTTGACCAGCTTGTTGAATACTGAGGACGTTACTAAGCACGCCCGCTGTACAGCGGATATCGCGAATTGTGTTTCGGTAGTATATGCAAGTGACATTGACCTGGAGTTCGTTGTATACAGAGGACGAATAAAGCTTGCTGAACGGTGAAAAATGAGAGGTTTGGAACAAAGTGACCGACAAATCATCTGTCCGTCATGGCGGTTTTTCTCAAGAGCGTGAGTTCGACGTCAAGATGGCTCATTTTTGTGCGGCCCGTAAATGGTTGAGATTCCACGACGCAACGCATCTCTTTCTTTCTGACCAAACTCTAAATATCCATGCGAGCTCCTTGGACATCTCAGCCTCATCTCACACATACGATTCTCATGTCGGCTTCGTAGGGCTTTACGTTGCATAGGTAGATCTGGCTCACTTTTCAACTCAGCAACTAATAACAGGAGCGCGCGCAACAGCTTTGAATGACTTCTGATGAGGGCGTTACTTTCAAGAATCTTTCAACACCAAACGATCCGGCTTGTCAATTATATCTATCGACTATCAGATTTGTCTATTCAACTACCGGCCGGTCTTATTCGACTGCGACAAGCAGTGCTGATAGTGATCCTCCCGAAGAGTGGCTTAGACTAAGAAGTATATGCATACAATCGTACTCCTTTATCAAAATCTCTATCGAACATCTCAACTCTCTGTCTTGGGTAGTTGATTTGGAATCATTCGATCCGGTATCGGACTGATCTTATACAATTGCGTTGCCATGTTATAGATTTCCTTTCTGTTTTTATGTTTGCCTCCTCCACAGTCGCGCTAGATAAGTGACTTGGCTCCGTTCTCGACGAATCAATCTTGACAGATTTTCAGGTTCTTTAGTACAATCCAAGTCATGGGCTCACACACACAAGTCGAAGATAGCTGAAAATATTCATATTCAACGTCCACTTGGTTGTGGTGTACATGAATCATCTACAAAGCTGATAGTAGGCAAAATCACACGACTTCGACAAACCTTCAGCAGTTTGGAGCTTCTAGTGGACGTGTTCCTGCCAATGTCAATTCTAGGTTCAAGGTTCAAGACCTCATATCTCAGGTCCAGTCAATCAGTAGTATATGTGTCTTCCCATATTTGCCCAAACTTTTGATTCTGATGACTGTAGGTGGCAAGATGCATGTGCGTCTTGGTGTCATGCACTGAGTGAAAAGAGAAATAGCTTTTTTTGGTGTTTACTCTCCCATCTCCCTTCAGACTAGTATGATCCAGATCTGCTATCTGTCCCCCGAAGAAGCAGTCCATACCTACAACCGATAGACTAGAATTGAGGAAATTACACCGCAAAAACCAAGCTCTATCGCCGCAGGGACACACATTATTAGTCAGCTCGAAGCTCCATTCCTCTATTCGCCTACGAACCGTTCAAGGGGTAAATCTCCTGTCATTCCTCCCCATCTGGGAATGATGGTTTTCAGTTTAGTCACAGTAACTATATTTTCCTTCGTGCTTTTTCAGTGAGTCTTATCATCATGTTGAATGACTCTGATTGGTCTTTAATCATCCGAGTCTTGTGGACTAATGTTAGAGGTCAATCGTAATCTAGGTTCATTCTTCGTTGTACGGGAATGTCAGAAGCCGACAACCATATGTATATTACCAGTCTGAATCTAAAAATTGTCAGGCAGGGCATTATGCACGCCGCATAGCTCCGGCAATTACTCGAAATCAATCTTCGGGATGCATGTGAGATATGACCACGTATTCAGAAGGTGGAGACCCAGGATGCGAAGGTTCTTATCTATTCCCAGGTACATAAAGGGAATCAAGAGGGAGAACTAGCTCCCGTCCTTTGCTTACTGGCAATAGCTCCCCTGCCATGTCGTTGGAAGAGAAGCAGAGTGCAGATCTCAAATTGGACACCGAGAAAGGGTTTTCTCCAGTCGATCTAGGTATTTTCTACTTCTCCTTTCGTTCTACGAAAACCTGCATTGAAGCATATATCTACCTTTCAGAGGCCGTTGAAGCAGTTGCCCTCCCTGAGTTTGATGATCCGAACATCGACAAGGATGCTGCCATCGAGGGAGTACTCGGTCAGTATTGTCAGAAATTTTTTCAACTATATGAAGCTTATTTCGCACGACAGAGGATGATTCTCCTTATCCTGAAGTCCGGTCTGCTGTGGCCAACACAGACGATCCATCTATTCCGGTTGGGACTTTCAGGTCTTGGACCATTGGGTTTGTCTGGGCTAGTTCGTCTTCTATCTTTGACTTCGTGTTTCATGCTGACGACCACGCCCTCTAGTTCTCATTCCAGTGAGCCTCACTAGTGCAGCATATAACAAGATTAAGCAATTCACCTCCTTGCTAGGGACTGAACCAATTTTTCTTCTTCCGATATCCTTCTGTGACGATCACCGGAGTACGTTGTTTAATCATTATAATCTCTATTCGGGTCTCCGTTGACGCCATTGCTTAGCTTGTCGCACAATTGCTTGCGTTCCCTATTGGACGCGCGTGGGCAGCATTTGTCCCGAATGTCAAGGTCTTTGGTATAGCCTTGAACCCTGGGCCCTTCACTATCAAGGAGCATGTAAGTACTGTTATACTGTGAACAGTGCAAATGGGACGCCAGTTGATATTCCTTGCTAGGTTCTCGTCACCATAATGGCTACAGTCGGTTATCAAAGTGCATATGCCACTGATATCATTGCCGTTCAGCGGGTTTTCTACAATCAGATCTTCAACTTCAGCTATCAATGGTTCATGGTTATGTCAACCCAGCTGATCGGCTTCTCTATCGGCGGTATATGCAGACGATTCCTGGTTCAACCCCCTTCAATGAGTGAGTGGTCATCTGTGCATCCGATTTGGCTGAATATTTGATTTTATAGTTTGGCCGACGGACTTGGTTACATGTACGCTCCCTCGCTCCTCATGACTTCTCTCCCTGAATTCTATTTTCCCATGCAGGCGCGCTATTCAACACTCTCCATTCCACGCAGTATGCGGGTATGGGAACCCGTGGAGGTATCAGCCGTGAAAGATTTTTCCTGTATGCGTTCCTCGGATCGTTCTCCTGGTACTTCATGCCTGGATATCTCTTCCAAGCATTGAGTTACTTCTCTTGGGTCTGCTGGATTGCCCCAGATAATATTAAAGTCAATCAAATGTTCGGGGTATGTCTCTCTCGTTATCGACGAGTATGAACATTAACTGAAATGATTGGTACAAGTATCGATCCGGTCTTGGAATGAGTCTCCTTACCTTCGACTGGGCCCAGGTATCTCATGAGTTTTAGTGGCTTTGGACCAACTTCTCATTCAATGCGACCTCAGATTGCATATGTCATCTCACCACTAGCCACGCCTTGGTGGGCCGAGGCTAATGTTGCCTTTGCATTCGTGTTCTTCTACTGTGAGTGGTCTTCTTTGACAACACAGTCTCTTGCCGAATACATTTTTCTTAGGGCTTATCGCACCCATTCTATATGTACGTGAGCTACACGACTCCTCTATAAGCTCTGATCCTGATTATTTCGCAAAAGTATACCAATACCTGGAATTCTGCCTACCTTCCGTATGTCGAATTTAAACTCGATAATCGGCTTATGACTTGACCCTTACCATAGGGTCCTGAACGATGGATCTTTCAATCGAAACGGGACACCATATGATGTTTCTCAAATAGTCAATCCTGATGGATCGTTCAACCAGGTCGCATACGAAAATTACAGCCCACTGTACCTGTCGGTCACCTTTGCAATATCCTATGGTAATCGCACGGAAGTCATCTCCAAAAATTTTATGTACTTATCACCTCATGTAGGACTGTCTTTTGCCAGTGTGACGGCGACAATGACACACACATTGTAAGCTGTGACCTTCTCTGCGCAAATGATCTTTATCAATCTACAAACTTCAGCCTCTTTTACCGCAAACAAATCTGGCACCAGGCGCGCCGTTCGATCCACGAGCAGGCTGATATTCATGCTCGACTTATGGCACGCTACCCTCAAGTGCCCAACTGGTGGTATATCATAATCTTCTGTGAGACGATTTCTGAGCCTTATCTCTCCATGTGGTTTACCAAACATTTTCATTCTCATTCTAGTGGTTATGTTCACATTCGGAGTGATTACGATTGAAGTGTGGGACACGCAATTCCCCATCCAATACTATATCCTCGCCCTTGTGATATGTCAGTACCTTTGGATGCATATATGTCAAATCTCACTCACAAAGATTTTTGCAGCCTTCTTCTATACTGTCCCTATAGGTATCATCCAAGCAATAACTAACCAGCAAGGTATAACTAAATTTCTTTCTTCCCACTCCTCGTCCACTTACCTCCTCCTATCTTTCAGTCGGTCTCAATGTTATCACGGAACTTATTATTGGGTATGCTCTTCCTGGCCACCCAGTCGCCATGATGATGTTCAAAACTTGGGGATATATCACAATGGCACAAGGTACGACTCCATGCACACGAACGAAGAGAAGAACGTTGATTCCATCTCACCTAAAATAGCCTTACAGTTCACGCAGGATCTCAAACTAGGTCATTACATGAAGATCCCTCCGAGAACGATGTTTGCTGCTCAGGTTATTGCTGCCGTTATCGCTGGAACCACTCAATTAGGTGTACAAGCATGGATGTTCACGAATATCGAAGGCATGTGTGATCAGGACCAGCCAGATGGTTTTATTTGTCCTTCGACGACAGTGTTCGGCACGGCCAGTATTATATGGGGTGTGATTGGTCCCAGACGTATCTTTTCGCATGGGGCGACGTATTACGGTCAGTCAACTCTCAAATATGTTTGGAGACAGGCGATAATTCGTGTTTAGGTCTGCTGTTCTTCTTCATTGCTGGATTCTTCGCGCCCCTCGGAGCCTGGCTGGTGAGTTTGAAATGGCCCAATAGTTGGATCCGCTACGTCAAGTAAGGATTTCGCTGATCCCGAACAGAAGAAGAGAGGAGCTCAATTTTCATTTCAGCTTCCCCGTTGTGTTTACCGGTACCGGCCTTCTCCCGCCTGCCACTTCCATCAACTACGTCCCATGGGCCATTGTCGGATTCATTTTCCAATATGTCATTCGTCGCAAACATTTCTCGTGGTGGACCAAGTACAACTACGTTCTGTCTGCCGCTATGGATTCTGGGGTTGCGATTGCGACTGTTGTGATCTTCTTTTGTTTGGAGTTCCCTAAAGCTGGAAAGATCGGGGAAAATACGATAGCTACCTGGTGGGGCAATACAGTGAGTCGTTAAACTTCGAGTCGTACCCAAGCTCGTTCGCCTTCATTGTCTTATTATTTTTGGATAGGTCTTTGAAAACACTGCCGATGGACAGGGCTTGTCGTTGCTCACTCCTCCTCCTGGAGGGTTCGGGTAAGTCGTATTCCCTGACTATAGCTGTTTTCCGAGATTGATCTGGTTTTAGACCCAATACTTGGAAATGATCTTCCAGCTTTGACAAGATTTCTTGGATGGGCTGATGTATAGTGTGAACAACGCCCTTTGAATGTATGTACACGATGTATTGACTCGATAACAAGTAATAAAAGAGTCAAAGCGGAGGTGCTAGTCTTATCGGAATCACAATCATAAAATCTCCCTGAGGAGTTTCAACGTATATAATTTACATGTTTACCGCATGGGGTTACTCTACAAATGCCCTCGCACACGCTTTGGCTCATATCTAGCATCGTGAACGCAAGTCTAATCAGTGAATCCAACAAGATTGGAAACAGGAACTCACGGCTCCTCCAAATATTCTACTTCCTTCTCATCTAACACGTACCCAATGATCACATTCTCCTCTACCCTCTCGACACTTGACATTCCAACGATGGGGCTGGAGACTTTCATATTGACCCAAGCCAATGCAACTTGAGTCATTGTCCAACCTTTCTTCTTTGCAATCTCCTCAACTCTTCCAATGATAGTCTTATCGGCATCAGAGAAAGGACTATAGGAAGGACTCGATTTAGCCTCTTCAGCACGGACAGTCGCATTGACATCTACAGGACGGCAGAGTTTACCACCGGCGACAGGTGCCCAGGGAATCAATCCAATGCCATTAAAGTTGCAGTATGCGTTCATTTCGCGTTCCTGGAGGAATTATTGAATATATTACTACTCGAAGGAACAGCTGAGACTCACTTCTTCCCGATACAGCAGCGAATACTCATTCTGCATACTCACGAACTTGGTCCACCCATGCTTTTCCGCTATCTCGTTCATGCGCGCAAATTGCCAACACCTCATTGAGCTGGCTCCAATGTACCTCACCTTCCCACTTTGTACCAGGTCATGCAAAGCTTTCATCGTTTCTTCTACAGGGACCTTGGGATCAAAACGGTGGATTTGAAGGAGATCGATATAAGATGTTTTCAACCGTCCCAAAGACGCGTCGACGGCATTGAAAATCGCGGCACGAGAGAGACCTGCTTGGTTGACGTATTGAGGCCAATTTTGCATGTGAGGATTGTAAAATGTGCGCGTGCCAGGGTCCGAGGCCACCAGGCCATTGCATTTGGTCAGAATAACAATCTGGTGACGAGGTATGTTATACTACGTGTGAAATGAGTACGCATGAATAAAGTCGGTCCGACACGGGGGAACGTCGATACCTTTTCAATAAATTTCGCCACTACTTTCTCCGATTCGCCATTCGAGTACACGTTTGCAGTGTCAACGGTATTGAGACCACGGTCCCAGGCAGCTTTGAGAATAGGGATCGACTTTTCTTCGTCGAGAACCCAAGGCTAAAGTAGATGGAGCGATGAGAAAAATGTACATGAAGATCTCCAACTTACAGCCCAAAGAGGCGATCCATAGCTCATCGCACCTACCTGATTGAAGAAAGATGTTAGTCTACTTCACATAATGTTTACTTCATATAATTCGATGGAGAGCATACAATTGGGACTGAAACCCTTAATCCTGAGGCACCTAACTGCCGATATTCGACCGAATTTGCCATGGTGGTGGTACTGTTTTGTGAAAGAGTATCGGAAGAAGGAAGGTGCTGTTCCCATACATCTTATATAGCTCTCCAAATTCTGAGTAATGCGAAAACAGGTGGGAGCAGTGGGTCACCGTCACTAATTTGTGTGACTTTATCAGCTACTAAATCGGTCTTTATATAACCTGCTCAGACGTCCAACGTCGACAGTCATTCCTTGATTTACATTCGATGCCTAATGCAAATTAACCCTGCCACGAGTTCTTGATTAATGCCGCTGCGCGTTCAGCGAAAACATACACCGGAACCTGCGTGTGGCTACAGGTAACAAATGGCTATAGATGATTACCAATGAGTCTCTCAAGTAGGGTCCGAAACGCCAGGACTCACAAAAACGGACGCATCAACGACTCTCAGCCCATCCACATCCTTCACTTTCAAATCTGGATCAACTACACCGTAGCTCGCACCCTTTGCAGACATTGCTACGGTTCCCACAGGATGTGCTGAGCTTGCGGTAGAGTTGCGGATGTATGTCTCCAGTTGAGCATCTAAATCCCCAGCATCCATATCAAAGAAATCAGAAATGCTTGGTAGACCTGCAGGAGGTTCTAGAACGTAACCATCCCATACTGAGGCATTGAGGAACGTGTAGACTATTCTAAACGCCTCTTTCATAGCGGCGATGTCGAAATCGGCGGTGAGGTATCCTGGGTTAATAATCGGAGGTGAGAACGGGTTGGAGCCGTTAATGGTGATGGAACCACCTGATTACGAAAAATAAGAACAAGACTGAGAAGTAGCAAAATGACACACGAGAGCCAGGAGAAACCACGACTGTGGTCATTGACATATAATCACCAGTCGGTGGAGGTGTAAGAAAGTACCCGTTCTGCGTTTTAGGTGATTAGTTGATGACAGGAAGATTAGACAGTCAACTCACTCCGGGATAAATTTCCAGATGAGGAGACGTTGGTCCAGCAGATAGATCCCCATACTTCTCTGTCACTTCCTTTCCGACCCGATAATAGGATATCTGATTCGCAAACGTGTCACCTAGCTGACCAGCTCCCCGGAAATCTTCGGGTTTTCCATCCTTCCCTAGCCATTCTGCTAGAGCCTCGGCTGAGACAGTGTCATTACGGTTGATGTCGTCGTAACTATGGGTAGTGTTGGCCAAGAACGCGTTTGCAATGAAAGGTTGATCAGAAAGATTTTGTCCGACGCTGGGAAGATCAACGAGGGGCGTGACTCCACTAGCAAGCAGAGTGGTGGAATTTCCGATACCAGAATTAAGAAGGATTTGAGGAGAGCCAACTACACCTCCACATATAATGACTTCTTTTGAAGCAGTGACCTGGGTCAAAGTGCCTATGGAAGGATGACATTGGGATGTCAAATCAGAGGACCTGAGAGTTACCTTTAGCGATATCCTGAGTGAACTCTACAGTGCGAAACGAGTGTCTCGTAGTTGAATTTACTTTGTTACTTGTCGGAATAACACGGGATATCCGTGCGTTGACTAGTATATCCAAATTGTCGCTTGACCCGTCAAGGTACGCGGTGACGGAACTACTTCTGCGACCTTCCGAATCGATAGTTCGTGGTAGCCACCCTATAGATTGATGGTGTTGGAATTTCAGCAGTGATACATTGTCAAGAAAGCCCACCTAGTCCCAAAGGCGTCCCAGAGTTGACATCCTCGTTATAAGAATACACACCACCTAATTCGTCTACAGCGTCCAGAACTTTCGAATCAAAATCCGGTGAAAAGCTTGGAAGGCTGACGTCGACGGCGCCATCATAATAGTGTACCTCAGGGTTAAATTTTCCAGTAGTGCTAGGATCGCCAGCTGGTGACACGAGTTTTTCGTTCTGAGTTCAATGATCAAGAAGAAGGGGAAGAGGAATATGAGGTCGCAAAAACAAGCGTGAAGAAGTGCACGAACAAGAGCGAAGTATTGTTGAACATTGTCCCAGGACCATCCATTATCTCCAGTGACCGCTGCAAAACGGTCAAAGTCGTCTGCAGAGCCGCGGGTGTAGAACATTCCATCTTAGGGGGGGGTTAAGGATTATCGGTATTCGCTCAAAAACAAGAGACACAGGAGGGACACACACTTATAGAACTAGATCCACCCAAAATAAAACCCCTCGGGAAAAACAACCACCGGTCACCCAATCCAGGCTGGACTGTCGTCGTCAGGTTCCAGTCGTACTGGAGCATAGTCCGTGTGGAGAAATACGGAACGGTAATATTGAATACGCCAATTGAGCTAATATATTTTCAGTTAATGTGACTGGATCACGTTCATCAGAGGGAGAATCGGGAATAGACACATCAGAGACAAGAACCGCTATATATGACGCTTAATTGTGGGTCCAGCAGTGATTCGATTTTCAGAACGAAACATGGCCTAGGTAGAGAAAGAAATAGGAAGGGAAAGACGTACGATGTCCCAGCTTCTAGCACTAGCACATTGAAGGCGGAATCTTCTGAGAGCCTGTTAGCTACCGCGAGTCCGGCAGTTCCTCCTGTAAGTAAGACTGCTTCAATGCTCGGAGCTTTTCAGAAATTTAAACAAAGCTGACCTCCCGCGATAATGAAATCGTACTCCTTCCCCTTAGGCAGGTCACTGTATTGATCATAGATCGCGGCGGAAGAAGGCGCAAAATCAGTGAAGAGAAGCCATAGTGCTGTTGCTGCTGCATGGAAAAACCATCTTTTTGAGTTCATCGTAAACGCACGGATGAAACGCTTGAGCGTATCGTTGAACGGGGTAAATGAAGAGACAAAACAGAAAGCTGAAGATCCTGTCAGATGCTCTCCTCGGTTTGCTTATATATGCATTGTAACAGGTCCACAGTATCCCTGCCGCTAACTGGACCTGATGATGCATGATCTTTGGTGGATACGATATTAACATTTAACTGCATAACGTAACGCAGGGACTCCTGTTGTAGAATGCGCTCTGGGCGGAAGAGAAAAAGGAGCAGAATGGAGAAATGGTTGGTGGTTGGAGCCGGGAAAAGAGTGAAAGGTCATTGAATCAAGAGCTTTTTGCCACTGTGATCAATGATCATGGGCTCGTAGACATAACTTTAGAATATAATGACCAATCTAATGAATGTGATTAGCGTACAGGGGATATAAGAAGGTAAGAGGATGATAAATGTCGTACCTACGAACACGGATATGTTTACAACAATTCAGAACAAAGTCAGAGCGCCGTGCCAACATCATTACTCAACTATAAACAGTCTTCCGGCGCGAGACCTGAGATCTTCTGAAAACTCTAGAAGCTATATATGAGCGCTCAATCTTTTGGAACCGCAAATAAACAGAAAAGAAAGGGCTGATTGGTGAAGGGGAAAATTTAAGCCGTCAACCCTGAGACCAAGTGACTGCGAACTTTGTTCTAAACCACCATCTCAATGAACATCAGGAAAAACCTCAGTGTCGGATTTGGTAAGATATTGTAACAGTTGACCGAGAGAGACTGAAAGTTACCAAATATTACAGATATTTCAATTT